>JZKD02S1675305.1:0-38436 GCA_000966675.3 Picea glauca
CGGGCTCCGAAACAGAGGGGGGGGGGGCGTTTCCTGCAACATAGATTCAAGCACAGCAGGGCTCAGGGTTTCAGTTTCCCTGTTAAGCCAGACCGTGACTAAACTTGAGCATAATACTTCTACTGAACTTCCAAACTTTAACAGAATTGTTAAATTTCTGAACTTCAACAAGATTTGAATAACCTGAGACATCCATATCCACTTAGACTTCTAAATACAGCCGGCCCTGTATTATGGCCTCTTAATACATACACAAAAACAGATTTTCAGATTCACAAAATTGGGCTTGACTAGTCATAGGAAAGATAACTCAGAAGTTCTATCTGGACCTGGATGGGCCTGAACAACACTGATGAACTGGAGATGCCTCGACTCTCCCAGGAATCTTGTTCAAAGGCCCTGCTGAACAGCATAAGGGGGTCCTTCCTCTCCCCTGAAAATTCTGGCTCTTATGTAGGCCACATCGATTTGGATTTGATGGATCATGGATGTTAGGGCTGTACATCCTCTTTTGAATGGTTAAACTGTTGTGCTTGCTATTCACATTCAGGAGTTCACTCAGGCTAGCTTCCACTTCACATTTTCTTCTCTGCTGCCTCTGTACTGTCTGTCTCCCTTTTGCCTCAACATTCTGCAACACAACAGAGGCCCGATGCCATTTATCATGATCCATTTCAAGCCCAATGTGTTTCGTCCCTGCATTCACCTAGAACTGTTTCAATGGCGTCCAGATGTGGCACGATCTCACTCCAAAGCCCTTTGTTTACATCCTGCATTCGCTCCAGAGTGATGGCTGGAGCCTTCATGTTCCTTCCCCAACCTCTTGCTTGAGAGGAGGGTCCATAAATCATCTGGAGGCACCTTGCCTTGTGTGCCCAACTCTACTCACACTGGAAATGCCTGGAGTCTCCCTGATCCTCATTGTAATTCGATATGATGTTAGATCTTATGAGGATCCACCCCAAGCATTCATTAATGCTTTGATTTGGACCCCTGAGCATTCGTCAATGCTTGCATTAGACTTGATCATACTTGAATCCCCCATCTGTCTATAGCCTTATTCACCAACCAATCAGCCACATTGTTGGCTAATCTTTTGGTGTAGTCCACTCAATCCTGCCTTCTAGGAACCATTCTGGACATTGTGCTCTTCCATTAAGGATGTCAAGAAGATTTTTTACTGTCCCCTTCCTCCACCTCAGTGGCCTGGAAGCCTTGGGATTTACACAACAGGACACATATTATCAGTACTTCCATATCAGCCTGATTGTTTGAGGATTTACTATGATATTTGGGGAATACAAAACTAATCTGCTGTTGCTGTTCCCTAGGATCCCTTCAGCACCTTTCTGGCCAGGGTTGCCCCTTGCAGCCTTATTAAAGTTCAATTTGTCTATTCAACTTGATGGGACTCATAGCTGAGAGCTATAGGTGGGTCTCTTAATGTCTGTCCCTAAGAGAACTGGAGCTCTGATTTTGCTGAAGCTCCCACCTCTTGACCATTTTATCTTCTTGGGAGGAGATAAATCTCAAGTCTTCTTTTCTGAGCTGAACTTTTACAGTTCCTTTGATTGCTTTTTGAGTAGATTTTCAGGTTCTTTCTATTGACATTGTCTCTTCCTCAAAGTTCGTTTTGTTTCTAGCCTTCTACCCCAAAAGATGAAGCCAGGACTAATGCCCCAAAGTTTTTTGATAACTCCCATTTTCCTTGGGAGTCTTTGGCTACCTGCAAAAAGGAAAGCCCATAGTGGCCGGATTTCCAATTGGCGGTGAATAAGATTGTGGTCTGAAGATTCATTCTCCTTTTGCCACCAACTATGGGTAATCTAAGATTTTTGGCCACACTCCAGTGTTCCACATTTTTTCCATGATTTGAACTTTGAAATTTGATTCCTTTCTTTTAGAGCTAGGTTATAACCCTCCTTTAGAGAGTACATACCTTTTGAATCTGGGTTCCAGTGAAGACAATCTTCTTCTCTGGAACCTGTCTATACTTGGAGCTTCTTTGACCTCTGTGACTTCCACAGAGGTTACAGAGACTGGCCAGGATTGGGTCTTTGCATTTGAGTACTGCTATACAGTATGGATCCCTTGGCATTCTTTTCCCAAGGAAAACCTTGTGAGGAAGCCCAAGGGATGCTTTCCCACATTCGTGGATGGCTTCCCTAGTACCCATTAGTGCAGACCTTGGTTTTTAAAACCGGAATGGTTCATTATCAGACTGCCCAACCGGCCGAGCGGATGGCTGGCCAAGTTGAACCGTCCTTCAACTTTGCTTGGTGACCAGTTTGGTATCGAACCAGCCGAGTCAAAGCCGGTTCAATACCAAACCAGTTGAACCGTCAGGTTCTGTGCCTGCTCGTCCGGTTGGATGCCAGATCCACAGAATTGATGGTTGCTGAATTGATGGATTTTCTCAAGGACAATATACAGATGTTCTCTTTTAGGTGGCTTGCAAGGAATAACGGTTTATCTTTTCCTTATAAATGTAAGGGTTGATAATAATTACAGCTGATATGTTTCCAAACATAAAGAAAAATGGTTTATTTCTCTTAGAGAAAATAATTTAGACAAAAAAACAAAACAACATCAATGGAAAAGCCATGGTTCATGATTTTATATCAAAAGAATCAGCCCATATCTTCTTTCCTCTGTAGAGCTTTAGTCCGTAGGTATTCATAATTGAAATATACAGGAATACTTGCAGATAATAACCAGCAATTAATAACTGCCAAATTGTTCAGCTGGGCCTTTTTTTCTCCCCTTTCCCTTGCTTTGGTTTTCCATAACATGTATCGAATTTGTAAATCAGGTGACATATGACCCTGGGAATTATCCACCAACCTTAGCTAAGATTTTTCTACTGTTAGGGTTCAAAAGTGATTGACATGGATGTTTCTATTGGATTACCAAATTGTGAAACTCTATCAATCCTTAAAAACAACAATTAAGGGCCTAGATACAGCCTTTTAAAATCATAGCCTATTCCATAACAGGCTGCACATTTTTGAAGTTCTGGATGGTAGAATTAACATGTTTTATGGACTGTAGAGGCTATTTGGAGCCTCACTGATTATGTATTTTGTTGCTGATACGTATTGCTCTCGTTGCCATTTTGATATATACACCCTTACATGGTATATGGATGAGCAAACTTTGCATGTTTTGTCTCTAATGGTTTGGAATCACGGTTCGAAAGCTTTAATATAATTTTTTTTCATTAAAATTTAATTATTTAATGTATTTTTAATTGAACCGAGTTGTTGAAATCAAACCAGTCCGAGTCGATATCCGAGTTGGTAGGTGACCGTGTCGATGTCCGGTTCCGGTCTTAAAAACTATGCAGACTAGTGTGCCTGGCCCAGGGGGTTCAAACCTGGCACCTGCTAGCATTGAACCAGTCAAATGCCCAGCAACATTGATGACAACCAGTTGATCTAATCCCTTGGGCTAGATCCCATTGCATTTTATACGGTTTTTAGACCAATAATCTTTTTCCTTAATCCATGCATAGTTTATCATTGCTGAGCTAATCCTCTGATGAATCTGGGTATTCCTCGGGGCCTGGAAGCCCGGCCTAAGCATCCTCGGGGTAATAATTTTGGAAATGATTTTGTTAACTGTATTTTAAAGAGAAATGGGCAGAGGCAATTGAAGTCACAAGCATCCTTCTTTGGGAATTAAGGCCATGAATTTGGAATTGAGGGATTTCAAGATTTTGCCCGACAGTCTGGACTCTTCAATGGCCTCAAGAATGTCCTTTGCTGATTCATGCCATGCTTTTGTAAATGAAACATCCGAAAATCTATCAGGGCCCAGGCCCTATTTTTTCCCTTGGAAAAGATCACTTTTTTAAGCTCCCTTGCTGAGGCGAGGGCCAATAGTTTTCTGTTTTCTGCTTCTAATATGACTTTGTGGGTAAGAGCTATCAAGGCATCTTGATCTTGCTGAGAAATATTGACCTGGTTCTGAAAGTTGGTTGTCAGAGAAAGCTTCTGATTCTGTCTTGATTGACTTTTGGGCTTCAACTTTTTACCTCTGCTGAGTTTTAAATCTTGAAGATTATATTTCTTGCATGGCATTTCTAAGTGGGTTTGTGGAAGAAAGTATACTGGACTTTTGTTACGGATATATTGTCTCTTAGGAATACTGAATCCAGGTCATTACGTGCTTTTGTCTGCTTGATTTTCTTCAGATAATCCTTGGCTTTCCTAGCTGATTGAATTTCTAACATTTCCTGTTTCAAATTTTCCTCTGATGGAAGATACTGCTTAAAGATCTTTGGTTCCTTAAACCATATTTTCAGATATTGAAGACTCCTGTACAAAATAAACATCTTTGTTCCTCACATCCAATTTAGACTTTTCCACAGTGACTGAATGTTTGGTCCCAGATGTTGGTGGGTAAACCACACGGTTTCAAGATGATCTTGCCGTTCCATTTATGCCTAGATCCTAAATTTTTGCCAAGGCGTTCAGGTTGAACACTCTCGCTAAGCTACCAATCCAGAGCCTTTCTAATGTTTGGTAATGGCTGCATTTCCCCTGGGTGGCTCGAAAATCTGGAAGGGTTGAAGGATTAGAATTGGCCATAAATGGATTTATTGGTGCAATCTCAGATGTGGGTTATTGTAAGAACAATACCAGTTTCTTCTCGGAAACTGATTATATTGGAGAAGCAGTAAATAACGAATTAGTCATTGAGTATGTGCATCTTCAAGGATTGAGATAGAGTCATGGATTGGATAAAGTTGGTCATGATGAGAACACTTCCATGATGCCAAGACCCCAATAACTTTCTCATGGTTATGTTCTATATGTTGCTTTGGTTTTGTAGAAAGGATGTGACATCTATTCTTTATATGTACATATAAAATGGTTTGCTAAAGGTTCCAGAGCAAATGTTATGGTAGACATGAGCACAATGAAAGCCAGTAAGAGGCACACTTTGAACTGAATGTCTAATGCATACTTGTTGAAGCTTAGTCTAAGAGCTTTTTTGTTTGCTAAGTTTGTACATGGGCAAGAAGCATGCAGAATAGCTCGGAGAACATGAAATCTTAACCCAATGGCCATTTCTGTCGATTTCGAGTTTTGCATAATATTGTTGTTAAAGTAAACAAGGAGAACCAATAGTCCTTTCTCTCTTCATGTTTTAACTTGATAGTTCTAGTAAACTGCTTAGGAAATTTATATTCTGTATGCACTCGATGACTCATTCAAGAGGGTGTTTTTTTCCTGATAATTTATGTTGCCGAGCTTGGTAATCACCTTGGTTATTTTATAGGCTTTTGAATTGTAGACTCTGATTATTAAAGGGTGGAGTTGCAAGAAACCCTTCAGGTCTAAGTCTGTCTTTAGATGGCTTGAATTGATGAACTATTAGAGTCATTCAACACTCTAATACTCTCATTGATATTTTAACCTGTTTACAAGATTCACATGACAAAATTGAATTTCTCTAGCTTGAATCACAATTCCAACAAGAAGAAATACAACAAAAGAATCATCATTCTAAATTAGTCCTTGTTCAAAACAATTCTCTTTTTGAATTTGAGAATGATTCCTATCAGCAGCCAGAGCAATTCAGTGAGCGAACTTCAGATAYGAGTGCAGATGAAGATGAAGTTGTGCATGAACAAGTTCAACTTTTTCTTTCCAAGCCAATCATTAAACCTCRGGAAGAAATCAGATACAATAAACACAAAACAAGTATCGGATATGAAAAKRAAGTGACCTTTCATATTCCGGATTACACCAAACCAATCCAGTTCCAAAGCGCTGGATTGCTTTGAGAAAGTTTGTATTCACCTGCTCCAGTTTAAKAACAGATTCTGAAATGCCAACATTGTGAGCGAGTTGGCCACTTGGAAGATTAGTGTTTTGATCTTCATCCTTGTGAGCATTGTGGAAAGCATAATCATCCTTYAGATAGATGTTCCAAACACAAGACAACTGCAGGAGTAAAGAACYACTATGGRTGGATCACTTYTTGGCAATGGTCATCAATAGCCAAGAAGATATATCAGTCATACCGAAAAATTMTTTCTYGAGTATTGATWCATCTTGCAGTGGATAGATTTTCATCCTYYCACCTTGTGCTTGATAAGGGGGATACCATCAACGATTGACAGTSAAAGCTTCAAGTTTCGAAGTCCTATCAATCAAGCAGGAACAAGCAAGTGTGATTGGTTTGTGGTTTTCCTTAAACCCCCACTTAGTAGAAGACTTATAACTTCTGCTAGACAACAGTTTCTGGTTTTCCTTAAACTTTCATTTAGTAGAAGACTTACAGTTTCTGCTAGAGAACAGTTCTGGTCATCTTTAAACTAGCATTCGAGAGCACTTCCAATTAGCAGATGACATAAACTTCTAGCTAACTTAGGAAATGTTTTGGGAACCAATCAGACTTAGAGCTAAGTTCCAGGGTTTGTGGTCTACTTTAAACCGCCACCACCATTTAGTAGAAGACATCAACTTCTGCTAGCCTTTTGGTTTGTGGTCATCCCAAAACCCCACCAGATTTAGGGAGCACATTCAACCATTGGCAGCTGTCCACTTTGAGATTTCAGCTGTCCACTTCTAGATTTCAGCTCTCTTCTTGGACTCACATACACCCCTTTGGATTAAGGGGGAAGGTTGGAAACCTAATCTGCTAGGGTTATTTTATTAGTCACTTGAGAATGAATATGGATCGTCAACTGATAGTAATGGTCATCGGAAGTCGAAGAGACCTCTTGGAAGACGAATCCAAAGGTCATTGACATGTATTTATATGTGTATCATATTAATGAAAAAACATTTCACGTTTATCTCAATTCGTGTGCATTCTAACAATTATAACCATAAACTGCAGTTTTCATATGAATTCATTTGATGTCATCACAATCAAGATGTATTACATAGATACGGAGTCATCGATACTATAGGTGGGAATGCTAATGGAAAGTACAAACTAGGGTAGATACTAGAACTGTAGATGAAAGGATCTCATAGTTCGTCATTGTTCGTAGTTCTCCATGTCAGAATCATCAAAATCACCACCACTGCCACTGCTCACTCCTTCGTCTTGCTCCTCGTCCTCCTTTGTATCCAATCCAAAATCTGCATCTGCTGGTGTGGAGGATGACCCCTTAAGAGGATCACCATCATCAACAGTGATTGGTTCTAGCACCAATTCATTAAGATCCAAGTTCGCTAATGCTGACTCAACTCTTCTGTCCAAACCCATATCATTGGAAAACACATTCCACATTTTTGTCTTCATAAAGAAAAATCACTTTTTAAGAGTCCTCATGGGTCTTTTTTCATGCCTTGGTGTTGGACACATCTAGAGCATGTGTTCGACCCTGTTTTAGGACATGTGCCAAACACGTGTTGGCCATGTGTCCTAGCTTGTCATGTGTTCAACATGCAGGGACGTATCCTGTTTCTTAGGCTAACACCTAAATATTCTTTAGAATGCATATCTGATTATTCCCCCTTTAATTCTTGCCACTTCATCATCACTTTGAACACACAAGAATTACAACTAATAGCAGGTGACAGCTACCAGTGGTTTGTCACAAGTTCAAGATATGCTGTTTTATTACATGCATACTCATTAAATGGCTGAACACTGTTAGGGAGCTGAACTTGTCTATGGCAAATCAGAGTGTCAATTCTTCTCATCAGAAAAACTTTCCACGGTTCATTATTCCATCATTAATAAAACTTACAGAAACACAACCATAATACATACTTTAGACGGTGGATATTGTACATGTCTAAGCATAACTAGAAATCACAAGGTCCTTAAGAACCAATGCAAGGTTGTCCAGCCCACCTTCAATCAACTTTTCTTGAAATAGTCTCGTGATCTTTTCTTGGTGCTCCTGATGATTAGTGAAATGCTCACCTGAAATTCGTAGAGCACAATAATATCTTACAAAGTTTAACCCAAAAAGAAAGTGACAATATGCATTATGTACAATTAGGGAAGCCTGCACACTAAAAACCAATTCACATAGTTGGAAGAGAAATGAATGCTACCTGGGAATGGACAAAATTTGAAGGAGTTGTTTTGAGAAATANTACAAGTGGGTGCTTATGAGTCTCTTGGCTCATGATTAAATCTGTTCAATCTTTCCACTCTGAACTTTCTATCTGGTGTGCTGACGAATCGTCATGCTCTTGAGATCCAGCTGTTGGTGGTCGAATACAATAGGAGGATTGATTGTTGAGGTCTTCCATGAGTTTCTATTGTACTGATGGGGAATGCAACATATTAAGTGGCAGGTATGCTGTTAATTTAAGCTTTTGAAGAGTGAAACTCTTCCTTCTAGATGTTCACACAACGGGATGCAGCTAGCAGCCTAGCATACTTTGGCTTGAACTTTTCTTGAAAAAGAACTAGAAAATGGAAATATTATTATAGTTTTGATAGGTTCAAGCTTTTCTATATGCAAGGTTCTCACAAGAGTGTCTTAAGACCCATGGATAGCAATAAGAAAATACACTGGTTAGAATTGCAAGCTTCACATTGGGTAGGCATATTTGTCTTTGAAGTTTGAACTCTTTGCAGAAAAGAAACATGTATTACCTAAATATTTGTAAGCCAGAGATCATCTATCTATTGTATGGTACTCAGGCATATGCCACTATTTTCTACATGTTAATGCATTTAATCTTCATATCTATGCAATTCTCTGAATCAGGCAGTACTCTGTACCTGTGGACCGTGTAGAAGATGGTCCATCTCAGGCTTCCAATTCTAATTTCATAAATATTATTTAGTTTGTTTGTGTTCAGTGAGCAGGCCTATTGCATAGCTTCTTTGTATCCTTTCTTGCTTGCAATCATATCAATGATTTGAGATAGCTAAGAATTGCTTAGTCGTCTACTATTTTTTAAAATTTTTCCTTGAACAACTGTCTCAAGAGAAGGCAACCCACAGCCCTTTTTAATATACATATTAAAGATTCGTTTACATCTTTTTCTTCTTGTTCCATAAACAGTGAATTCCTTGATCCATGTTTCAAATTAGTCTCGCTTGGTTTCCAAGTTTTGACCGACTTGTATGATTCATATGTTTATGCCATGGAGGATACGATTATGACTTCTTATTCACAAGTGGAAATGTATTAGATAGGTTTAAGTCCTGCTAAGGCCCCCACTTATTTACTGCCAACTTTTTTAAGCTGTTTTTCTTCTTCATTTTTGTATACTTGTTTGTTCAATTGTCATTGCAGTCTCCTATTCACTCCTATCTTGCTTACTGCTTTCAAGCATCCTCAAAGTACCTCTGGCCTTTATAATATCATTGCATGTTAAAATGACTTAGATTAGTTTATATCCTTATTGCGCTGAGGGGTGCATTCTATAGCCCAGCATGAGGGAGATTTGTAATATCTGTGTCTAATGCTGAGCTGACATGTGGCATTTAAAAAAACTAAAATTATAATAACCAACAGATATTTCAATGTCAGTCCTAAATAAGAAATAAAATATGTTCGCACCTAAAAAAAGATTGAAAATAAACAAATCAAATCTGTAAACAATTGTCTAAAATCAGATCTTTTATTTTCCTTCTATCTTTTAAGAAATTTATTGCAATTGCTTCCTGCAAAACATTAAAAGTGCAATGTCACTATAAAAGTTTGGCCTAGTTGTAAAGGTTTCCATCTACATACCTTTTCGATAGCCTTTTGACTTCATTTAATTGAGTTATGTGTGCACATGAAATCATATGCTACCCAGGTTGTGGTCTTGAAATGGTTAGTGGGACTCCTGGCTTCCCTCTAGAAATACTTTTTATCAAGTTTTAATGTCTCAGAAATGCAATGCTAGTTTAAAGTAAGAGGCCAAAAGTATAAGTATTAATGAAAATGATTTGATAGATTTCCGAACCTGTTTTATCACACTAACATAGATCCATCTTTTTTTGAAAGGAGATAGATCCATCTTAACCCAGATCTATTAAATGCCAAGAGGGATCAACAGACTCTCTAACTGAAATCTGTTAAATGGCAACAAGATCAATATACTCTCTCTCTCTCTCTCTCTCTCTCTCTCTCTCTCTCTCTATATATATATATATATATATATATTGTGCATGTTTGATTTCGGCAACTAGATAAAAGTTGAATTTTCGGATGAAATTTGGATAAAACCCACTATCGTTTTTGTCCATATATATATATGTATTTCAAGTTTTTGTCCATAAGAACTTTGAGCATCAGGGGTGGTGGAAGAAGGGGTTGAAAGAGGCTGGGTGAGAGAGATGATATGGTAGAACTTAGAAGGGAAGGAACTAAATGTGATAAGATTAGGGTTTAGCTTTTAGCTTTTTATTGTTATTTTTAGTTTTCTATTTTTTTTAATATATACAGGAAAAAAACTAATCTAATGGAAAAATGCCATTTTTGATCATTGAGTATGCTCTCTTAAACTATTCAATTATTTGGGTTCGAATCAGCAGAACTTATTTGCTGAACTAAAATGAATTTGAATTTTCAATTGAGATTTGCTGATTTTTGAACTAGAATGTTGAAATTCGGTGAATCTTGTTACCTTGTGTGTGTGTTATATATATATGGCCTTTTTCCCAAGGAAAACCTCGTGGGATCTCCCCTCTTTCTTGGAATACTTGGATGGAGGGCGTCTCAACTGCCAGCCACAACAGTTGCTGGTAACTTGAGGGACTTGACCAGATTTGAACCTGTGACCTAAGGCCTTCTTGTTGGCAACATGCCTTGGGTGGATTGTTCAACTGATTGAGCTTTTATCCCTGGGGCCCAAAATGTTTGGAAACAAGTCATGTTTGGTCAACTATATTGGGACATCATCCAAGTGAAGCAGGGGTCCCATAGGGTATACCCTTTATGTGCACCTCGAACGTGTTCTTGGATGTGCTTAAAGACCCCCGTCTTTCTTGTTGGAACAAACCTCAATGAGATTTGAACCTGGATGGGCAAGGGAAAAGTCTTTTTGTGTTCCCATTACACCACATGCTCCTGTGCAAATTTCGGAAAATCTTGGTATCTAGTGTGTGTCTATATATACAGCCTTTTTTATGTGGGTAGGAGTGTTGCATGAAGAACATGTGAAGTAATGGACGTCTCCCCCCACCCAGGCCATAGAGCACCTCGCTTTTCTTGGTGCAATTAGTAGTCTTTAACTTGTAGATTTTATAAAATATAGAGGGGACCTCATATTCCGTGGTAGGATCCAAAGACTAAAGGCACACTTATGATAACATACAGTATTTTCCGTTTGCTCTTATTTCACCAGTTAATGTTTTTCTGAGATAACCATAGAAACAATAGCAACTATAGCCCCTAAGACATGGCACTAGAAGCCTAGCCAACTGAAGGTTCTATTTAGGCTAATTGCGCCGAGGGAAGCTAGGTGCTCTGCATGGGTGGGGGGAGATGTTCATTACTTTGTGCGTGTCTTTGTGTAATGCTCCTAACCACATTAAAATAGGTTGACTGTGTGTGTGTGTATTTATTAACATAGATCCATCTTAATTCCGGATCTATTAAGTATTGAAAAGTTTGTACCTCAAACATTTTTTTTTTCGTATCTTGGTTGGGATACAGAGAGAGCAAGTTGTGCTGTGCATATAGGGTATTGCTCAGGAGAATTTTAATGAGCAATTTTCCAGTGGGAGTTGAGACTCCAGGAGAATGCAGACAGAGTATGTCCAACAAAACTGCCAATAATCTAAACTTCAAAACACTTTAAATTATAACTTGCATTGTTTAGTTGAATGTGCCAAAGGCTACATAGTAACTTTAATATTAAATATCCATTCTATCCGTCAAACAAGCACAGCACACATTTACAAAAACAGGAAAGGAAACATGGCTTCTGTTCTTCCGAATCGTAGATGCCTGGCTGTTTTTCATTCAGCTATATTCTTTAGCTACATTCTACTATTTTTTTTCCATGAAATCATGAAGCTATCAGATAAACTTTCGTCTAACGTGCATCTGAACTAACAAGTTTCTATAGATAATGCTTTCCAGTCGACTACAAATGACTGCATTTCTAGAAAAAGGGTTGAATATTGTTAGCTACAAGACATTAACAAAGAAGCTAAGATGTTCTCGCAGTATATGTTTTTTGCTAAAGAAAATGTATTATAGTAGCAAAGTTTACCATTGTTGTTACATTCAAGCACAGCAGGGCTCAGGGTTTCAGTTTCCCTGTTAAGCCAGACCGTGACTAAACTTGAGCATAATACTTCTACTGAACTTCCAAACTTTAACAGAATTGTTGAATTTCTGAACTTCAACAAGATTTGAATAACCTGAGACATCCATATCCACTTAGACTTCTAAATACAGCCGGCCCTGTATTATGGCCTCTTAATACATACACTAAAACAGATTTTCAGATTCACAAAATTGGGCTTGACTAGTCATAGGAAAGATAACTCAGAAGTTCTATCTGGACCTGGATGGGCCTGAACAACACTGATGAAATGGAGATGCCTCGACTCTCCCAGGAATCTTGTTCAAAGGTCCTGCTGAACAGCATAAGGGGGTCCTTCCTCTCCCCTGAAAATTCTGGCTCTTATGTAGGCCACATCGATTTGGATTTGATGGATCATGGTTGTTAGGGCTGTCCATCCTCTTTTGAATGGTTAAACTGTTGTGCTTGCTATTCACATTCAGGAGTTCACTCAGGCTAGCTTCCACTTCACATTTTCTTTTCTGCTGCCACTGTACTGTCTGTCTCCCTTTTGCCTCAACATTCTGCAACACAACAGAGGCCCGATGCCATTTATCATGATCCATTTCAAGCCCAATGTGTTTCATCCCTGCATTCACCTAGAGCTGTTTCAATGGCGTCCAGATGTGGCACGATCTCACTCCAAAGCCCTTTGTTTACATCCTGCATTCGCTCCAGAGTGATGGCTGGAGCCGTCATGTTCCTTCTCCAACCTCTTGCTTGAGAGGAGGGTCCATAAATCATCTGGAGGTACCTTGCCTTGTGTGCCCGGCTCTACTCACACTGGAAATGCCTGGAGTCTCCCTGATCCTCATTGTAATTCGATATGATGTTAGATCTTATGAGGATCCACCCCAAGCATTCATTAATGCTTTGATTTGGACCCCTGAGCATTCGTCAATGCTTGCATTAGACTTGATCATACTTGAATCCCCCATCTGTCTATAGCCTTATTCACCAACCAATCAGCCACATTGTTGGCTAATCTTTTGGTGTAGTCCACTCAATCCTGCCTTCTAGGAACCATTCTGGACATTGTGCTCTTCCATTAAGGATGTCAAGAAGATTTTTTACTGTCCCCTTCCTCCACCTCAGTGGCCTGGAAGCCTTGGGATTTACACAACAGGACACATATTATCAGTACTTCCATATCAGCCTGATTGTTTGAGGATTTACTATGATATTTGGGGAATACAAAACTAATCTGCTGTTGCTGTTCCCTAGGATCCCTTCAGCACCTTTCTGGCCAGGGTTGCCCCTTGCAGCCTTATTAAAGTTCAATTTGTCTATTCAACTTGATGGGACTCATAGCTGAGAGCTATAGGTGGGTCTCTTAATGTCTGTCCCTAAGAGAACTGGAGCTCTGATTTTGCTGAAGCTCCCACCTCTTGACCATTTTATCTTCTTGGGAGGAGATAAATCTCAAGTCTTCTTTTCTGAGCTGAACTTTTACAGTTCCTTTGATTGCTTTTTGAGTAGATTTTCAGGTTCTTTCTATTGACATTGTCTCTTCCTCAAAGTTCGTTTTGTTTCTAGCCTTCTACCCCAAAAGATGAAGCCAGGACTAATGCCCCAAAGTTTTTTGATAACTCCCATTTTCCTTGGGAGTCTTTGGCTACCTGCAAAAAGGAAAGCCCATAGTGGCCGGATTTCCAATTGGCGGTGAATAAGATTGTGGTCTGAAGATTCATTCTCCTTTTGCCACCAACTATGGGTAATCTAAGATTTTTGGCCACACTCCAGTGTTCCACATTTTTTCCATGATTTGAACTTTGAAATTTGATTCCTTTCTTTTAGAGCTAGGTTATAACCCTCCTTTAGAGAGTACATACCTTTTGAATCTGGGTTCCAGTGAAGACAATCTTCTTCTCTGGAACCTGTCTATACTTGGAGCTTCTTTGACCTCTGTGACTTCCACAGAGGTTACAGAGACTGGCCAGGATTGGGTCTTTGCATTTGAGTACTGCTATACAGTATGGATCCCTTGGCATTCTTTTCCCAAGGAAAACCTTGTGAGGAAGCCCAAGGGATGCTTTCCCACATTCGTGGATGGCTTCCCTAGTACCCATTAGTGCAGACCTTGGTTTTTAAAACCGGAATGGTTCATTATCAGACTGCCCAACCGGCCGAGCGGATGGCTGGCCAAGTTGAACCGTCCTTCAACTTTGCTTGGTGACCAGTTTGGTATCGAACCAGCCGAGTCAAAGCCGGTTCAATACCAAACCAGTTGAACCGTCAGGTTCTGTGCCTGCTCGTCCGGTTGGATGCCAGATCCACAGAATTGATGGTTGCTGAATTGATGGATTTTCTCAAGGACAATATACAGATGTTCTCTTTTAGGTGGCTTGCAAGGAATAACGGTTTATCTTTTCCTTATAAATGTAAGGGTTGATAATAATTACAGCTGATATGTTTCCAAACATAAAGAAAAATGGTTTATTTCTCTTAGAGAAAATAATTTAGACAAAAAAACAAAACAACATCAATGGAAAAGCCATGGTTCATGATTTTATATCAAAAGAATCAGCCCATATCTTCTTTCCTCTGTAGAGCTTTAGTCCGTAGGTATTCATAATTGAAATATACAGGAATACTTGCAGATAATAACCAGCAATTAATAACTGCCAAATTGTTCAGCTGGGCCTTTTTTTCTCCCCTTTCCCTTGCTTTGGTTTTCCATAACATGTATCGAATTTGTAAATCAGGTGACATATGACCCTGGGAATTATCCACCAACCTTAGCTAAGATTTTTCTACTGTTAGGGTTCAAAAGTGATTGACATGGATGTTTCTATTGGATTACCAAATTGTGAAACTCTATCAATCCTTAAAAACAACAATTAAGGGCCTAGATACAGCCTTTTAAAATCATAGCCTATTCCATAACAGGCTGCACATTTTTGAAGTTCTGGATGGTAGAATTAACATGTTTTATGGACTGTAGAGGCTATTTGGAGCCTCACTGATTATGTATTTTGTTGCTGATACGTATTGCTCTCGTTGCCATTTTGATATATACACCCTTACATGGTATATGGATGAGCAAACTTTGCATGTTTTGTCTCTAATGGTTTGGAATCACGGTTCGAAAGCTTTAATATAATTTTTTTTCATTAAAATTTAATTATTTAATGTATTTTTAATTGAACCGAGTTGTTGAAATCAAACCAGTCCGAGTCGATATCCGAGTTGGTAGGTGACCGTGTCGATGTCCGGTTCCGGTCTTAAAAACTATGCAGACTAGTGTGCCTGGCCCAGGGGGTTCAAACCTGGCACCTGCTAGCATTGAACCAGTCAAATGCCCAGCAACATTGATGACAACCAGTTGATCTAATCCCTTGGGCTAGATCCCATTGCATTTTATACGGTTTTTAGACCAATAATCTTTTTCCTTAATCCATGCATAGTTTATCATTGCTGAGCTAATCCTCTGATGAATCTGGGTATTCCTCGGGGCCTGGAAGCCCGGCCTAAGCATCCTCGGGGTAATAATTTTGGAAATGATTTTGTTAACTGTATTTTAAAGAGAAATGGGCAGAGGCAATTGAAGTCACAAGCATCCTTCTTTGGGAATTAAGGCCATGAATTTGGAATTGAGGGATTTCAAGATTTTGCCCGACAGTCTGGACTCTTCAATGGCCTCAAGAATGTCCTTTGCTGATTCATGCCATGCTTTTGTAAATGAAACATCCGAAAATCTATCAGGGCCCAGGCCCTATTTTTTCCCTTGGAAAAGATCACTTTTTTAAGCTCCCTTGCTGAGGCGAGGGCCAATAGTTTTCTGTTTTCTGCTTCTAATATGACTTTGTGGGTAAGAGCTATCAAGGCATCTTGATCTTGCTGAGAAATATTGACCTGGTTCTGAAAGTTGGTTGTCAGAGAAAGCTTCTGATTCTGTCTTGATTGACTTTTGGGCTTCAACTTTTTACCTCTGCTGAGTTTTAAATCTTGAAGATTATATTTCTTGCATGGCATTTCTAAGTGGGTTTGTGGAAGAAAGTATACTGGACTTTTGTTACGGATATATTGTCTCTTAGGAATACTGAATCCAGGTCATTACGTGCTTTTGTCTGCTTGATTTTCTTCAGATAATCCTTGGCTTTCCTAGCTGATTGAATTTCTAACATTTCCTGTTTCAAATTTTCCTCTGATGGAAGATACTGCTTAAAGATCTTTGGTTCCTTAAACCATATTTTCAGATATTGAAGACTCCTGTACAAAATAAACATCTTTGTTCCTCACATCCAATTTAGACTTTTCCACAGTGACTGAATGTTTGGTCCCAGATGTTGGTGGGTAAACCACACGGTTTCAAGATGATCTTGCCGTTCCATTTATGCCTAGATCCTAAATTTTTGCCAAGGCGTTCAGGTTGAACACTCTCGCTAAGCTACCAATCCAGAGCCTTTCTAATGTTTGGTAATGGCTGCATTTCCCCTGGGTGGCTCGAAAATCTGGAAGGGTTGAAGGATTAGAATTGGCCATAAATGGATTTATTGGTGCAATCTCAGATGTGGGTTATTGTAAGAACAATACCAGTTTCTTCTCGGAAACTGATTATATTGGAGAAGCAGTAAATAACGAATTAGTCATTGAGTATGTGCATCTTCAAGGATTGAGATAGAGTCATGGATTGGATAAAGTTGGTCATGATGAGAACACTTCCATGATGCCAAGACCCCAATAACTTTCTCATGGTTATGTTCTATATGTTGCTTTGGTTTTGTAGAAAGGATGTGACATCTATTCTTTATATGTACATATAAAATGGTTTGCTAAAGGTTCCAGAGCAAATGTTATGGTAGACATGAGCACAATGAAAGCCAGTAAGAGGCACACTTTGAACTGAATGTCTAATGCATACTTGTTGAAGCTTAGTCTAAGAGCTTTTTTGTTTGCTAAGTTTGTACATGGGCAAGAAGCATGCAGAATAGCTCGGAGAACATGAAATCTTAACCCAATGGCCATTTCTGTCGATTTCGAGTTTTGCATAATATTGTTGTTAAAGTAAACAAGGAGAACCAATAGTCCTTTCTCTCTTCATGTTTTAACTTGATAGTTCTAGTAAACTGCTTAGGAAATTTATATTCTGTATGCACTCGATGACTCATTCAAGAGGGTGTTTTTTTCCTGATAATTTATGTTGCCGAGCTTGGTAATCACCTTGGTTATTTTATAGGCTTTTGAATTGTAGACTCTGATTATTAAAGGGTGGAGTTGCAAGAAACCCTTCAGGTCTAAGTCWGTCTTTAGATGGCTTGAATTGATGAACTATTAGAGTCATTSAACACTCTAATACTCTCTTCTGTGGACAATACAGTCACAACTGATATAGTAACTCTCATTGATATTTTAACCTGTTTACAAGATTCACATGAYAAAATTGAATTTCTCTAGCTTGAATCACAATTCCAACAAGAAGAAATACAACAAAAGAATCATCATTCTAAATTAGTCCTTGTTCAAAACAATTCTCTTTTTGAATTTGAGAATGATTCCTATCAGCAGCCAGAGCAATTCAGTGAGCGAACTTCAGATAYGAGTGCAGATGAAGATGAAGTTGTGCATGAACAAGTTCAACTTTTTCTTTCCAAGCCAATCATTAAACCTCRGGAAGAAATCAGATACAATAAACACAAAACAAGTATCGGATATGAAAAKRAAGTGACCTTTCATATTCCGGATTACACCAAACCAATCCAGTTCCAAAGCGCTGGATTGCTTTGAGAAAGTTTGTATTCACCTGCTCCAGTTTAAKAACAGATTCTGAAATGCCAACATTGTGAGCGAGTTGGCCACTTGGAAGATTAGTGTTTTGATCTTCATCCTTGTGAGCATTGTGGAAAGCATAATCATCCTTYAGATAGATGTTCCAAACACAAGACAACTGCAGGAGTAAAGAACYACTATGGRTGGATCACTTYTTGGCAATGGTCATCAATAGCCAAGAAGATATATCAGTCATACCGAAAAATTMTTTCTYGAGTATTGATWCATCTTGCAGTGGATAGATTTTCATCCTYYCACCTTGTGCTTGATAAGGGGGATACCATCAACGATTGACAGTSAAAGCTTCAAGTTTCGAAGTCCTATCAATCAAGCAGGAACAAGCAAGTGTGATTGGTTTGTGGTTTTCCTTAAACCCCCACTTAGTAGAAGACTTATAACTTCTGCTAGACAACAGTTTCTGGTTTTCCTTAAACTTTCATTTAGTAGAAGACTTACAGTTTCTGCTAGAGAACAGTTCTGGTCATCTTTAAACTAGCATTCGAGAGCACTTCCAATTAGCAGATGACATAAACTTCTAGCTAACTTAGGAAATGTTTTGGGAACCAATCAGACTTAGAGCTAAGTTCCAGGGTTTGTGGTCTACTTTAAACCGCCACCACCATTTAGTAGAAGACATCAACTTCTGCTAGCCTTTTGGTTTGTGGTCATCCCAAAACCCCACCAGATTTAGGGAGCACATTCAACCATTGGCAGCTGTCCACTTTGAGATTTCAGCTGTCCACTTCTAGATTTCAGCTCTCTTCTTGGACTCACATACACCCCTTTGGATTAAGGGGGAAGGTTGGAAACCTAATCTGCTAGGGTTATTTTATTAGTCACTTGAGAATGAATATGGATCGTCAACTGATAGTAATGGTCATCGGAAGTCGAAGAGACCTCTTGGAAGACGAATCCAAAGGTCATTGACATGTATTTATATGTGTATCATATTAATGAAAAAACATTTCACGTTTATCTCAATTCGTGTGCATTCTAACAATTATAACCATAAACTGCAGTTTTCATATGAATTCATTTGATGTCATCACAATCAAGATGTATTACATAGATACGGAGTCATCGATACTATAGGTGGGAATGCTAATGGAAAGTACAAAATAGGGTAGATACTAGAACTGTAGATGAAAAGATCTCATAGTTCATGATTGTTGGTAGTTCTCCATGTCAGAATCATCAAAATCACCACCACTGCCACTGCTCACTCCTTCGTCTTGCTCCTCGTCCTCCTCTATATCCAATCCAAAATCTGCATCTGCTGGTGTGGAGGATGACCCCTTAAGAGGATCATCATCATCAACAGTGACTGGTTCTAGCACCAATTCATTAAGATCCAATTTGGCTAATGCTGACTCAACTCTTCTGTCCAAACCCATATCATTGGAAAACACATCCCACATTTTTGTCTTCATAAAGAAAAATCACTTTTTAAGAGTCCTCATGGGTCTTTTTTCATGTCTTGGTGTTGGACACATCTAGAGCATGTGTTCGACATGTGTTTGGCACCTGTCCTGTTTTAGGACATGTGCCAAACACGTGTTCGCCATGTGTCCTAGCTTGTCATGTGTTCAACATGCAGGGACGTATCCTGTTACTTAGGCTAACACCTAAATATTCTTTAGAATGCATATCTGATTATTCCCCCTTTAATTCTTGCTACTTCATCATCACTTTGAACACACAAGAATTACAACTAATAGCAGGTGGCAGCTACCAGTGGTTTGTCACAAGTTCAAGATATGCTGTTTTATTACATGCATACTCATTAAATGGCTTAACACTGTTAGGGAGCTGAACTTGTCTATGGCAAACCAGAGTGTCAATTCTTCTTAACAGAAAAACTTTCCATGGTTCATTATTTTATCATTAATAAAACTTACAGAAACACAACCATAATACATACTTTAGACGGTGGATATTGTACATGTCTAAACATAACTAGAAATCACAAGGTCCTTAAGAACCAATGCAAGGTTGTCCAGCCCACCTTCAATCAACTTTTCTTGAAATAGTCTCGTGATCTTTTCTTGGTGCTCCTGATGATGAGTGAAATGCTCACCTGAAATTCGTAGAGCACAATAATATCTTACAAAGTTTAACCCAAAAACAAAGTGACAATATGCATTATGTACAATTAGGGAAGCCTGCACACTAAAAACCAATTCACATAGTTGGAAGAGAAATGAATGCTACCTGGGAATGGACAAAATTTGAAGGAGTTATTTTGAGAAATACTTCATACAAATATGCATTATGTACAATTAGGGAAGCCTGCACACTAAAAACCAATTCACAGAGTTGGAAGAGAAATGAATGCTACCTGGGAATGGACAAAATTTGAAGGAGTTATTTTGAGAAATACTTCATACAAATATGCATTATGTACAATTAGGGAAGCCTGCACACTAAAAACCAATTCACAGAGTTGGAAGAGAAATGAATGCTACCTGGGAATGGACAAAATTTGAAGGAGTTATTTTGAGAAATACTTCATACAAATATGCATTATGTACAATTAGGGAAGCCTGCACACTAAAAACCAATTCACAGAGTTGGAAGAGAAATGAATGCTACCTGGGAATGGACAAAATTTGAAGGAGTTGTTTTGAGAAATACTTCATACAAATATCATGGACAGCAGACATTTAGGGCATTTAGAAAACATTCTTACCTTAACGGGTGTTCAACTGAAAATTTGACACCTAAAGCTCATGTTTTCCTAGTTTTATAATGCAGAGAAATCATACATCCTAGGAGTTGGCCTTGTGTTATMATAGTTGCAGCCCATTGCAGAAGTACCCTGCAGACACTGGTTTTCCTATAAGATCTGAACATCTGTGATGAATGTATTTATTTTTCAGCAMTCTTTGCCAGGYTTCATCAAATGGACAATAACTAGGGGACATTCTCTGGAAGAAAGAAGTCCACTGGGGGACTCAGGGGGAGAGGGACTGAATTCCMGGACTCCACTTTTTGGGACTTGTCCAGACCAAAGAAGGATGAACCTAGCAAATAATCACTATAAACATCAATTTCACATATTTCTAGTACCTGCTAAACAGAGCTTTCAGATAACAATTGCCAGCTATAGCAGTACTTGTGGTTGCTTAGATTTATTATCAGCTAATGAATAATTAAAGCAAGGGATCATCTTTCTAACAGCCAATTTAAGACTGGCCAGCTATGTGCAATTATCAGAAGTGATAGAAAAAAATTGCATGGCCAAGTCAATAAAAAATACAAAAACATTCCAAATAATCATGCAAACGCCTTACCATGACTCAATGTTGGTTGAGTCRGTGGAATTGATGCTTCTTTACAGCTCGATCAATTGAGTAGTTTAACAGAAATTTTAAAGCCGATAAAATCCAGTTGACCACAATGAATAATATAAAAGCAACATGGATGATTTCATATTCCAAACCTGTGATTGGAATGGATACTGTATATTCTTCTTTGTAACTCGAGAGGCAGCAATAATGACGCACATTGTGCTGCTGGTGTGCAGACAAAGTTATCAATTGCTATTGGAAAATGCAGGTGGGTGAGAGGAGTAATAAAGAAAACCATGGCATATCTAGACAGGGGTTATTGATAACCAATGGAAAATCTAGGTGGTTTAGAGGAACACTACAGAAATCTGGTCTTATCCATCCATGGGTCATTGGTGCTGCATATTATGTTGTGGAATTGTGCTTATGCTTGGAAAGCCAAGCATATCCAACATATTGTGTCATCTTTGAAAGCCCAAACTAATGTCATTGAAAATATAACGCATCTTGTTGGCACAGTGGGCATGGTGCAGAGTACAACACGGAGCCCTGAAACTCCTTTGATGATGTGATCCACTATGCTCCCATTGAATTATATACACTTAAAAACACAATGTGTAGGGAGGGAGGTGTTCATGAGTTTAAGATTCTCAGACATCCACAACTCTTGATCCTTTCAAATTAAGCCCTCGCGTAGATGCAATGAGTCCATCATTAGTAGGGCACAACTCACTCTTCATAGGATGCAAAGGCAGGATAGCAAAATTTGAATTGTGGGCTAAAACTCTTATAATTTGTCTCAAGTTTAGAGGTGAGGCGAATGAATAGGCTTTCATCATGCTATTAGAGCTGAACTAATAGGCTTTAATTGCATCCGATCAAAAACTAACCATAGGCTGATCATAAATTTTCTTAAGCAACTAGTTTAATACAAATCTATAATGAAAAGAATGAAGATCTCTCCATTTGTAGGAAGCGAGTAGGCAACATACATCGATCCGAGTAGGTAACGTAAATCGATCTATAACAATATTTGTATGGTCTGTTTTCCATAGTAAAGTCTTACTGGCATATTTGTGCTCTGTTTTCCATATTAAAGTTCTTAGAGTGGCTGGGGATATTTGTGCCTTTGGCTCTCAATAATACCAGCTGACATTGAAATAAAACATACAAAGAGACATGCGTACTTATGCAAAATGACCTACATGGTAAATGGGCCTCCGTTCATTCCAACAAATATAGTTTTAGGTGTCACCTACAGTACTACAACAATATTTGTATGGTATGTTTTCCATAATAAAATCTTAGTATGGCATATTTGTAGGCTCTGTTTTCCATATTAAAATTCTTATACTGGTTGGCAATATTTGTGACTTTGGCTCTCAATACTACCAATCGACATCAAAATAAAACATACAAAGAGACATGCATACTATGAAAAATCACCTACATAATATATGGGGTTCCGATCATTCCAACAAATATAGTTTTAGGTGTCACCTATATAGTATATGGGGCTCAATATAGTGAGGTGAGCATGTGGATTTGTATGTTTGATGTTATGCTAATTTTCTCTTGTCAATCGCGGGTTTACCATTGGTGGTTTATGGTGGCACACAGTTTTAGCTCATTGTATTCATGTGAAGGAAGTCTATTTAAGTGGCTTATGGTCTTTATTGTGAAGTGCCTCAAGTGGTATATGTTGCCTGTATTGTCAAAGGATAATAGACATCTATTGTAAGATGGTTTTCTTGATTAAGGGTTTTCAAGGTAATTGTTGGTGTTCTTTGTTATGTGGATGCTTGTTATTATGTTGCTTTGGCTTTCCAATGATTTTAATATGGTATCAGAAGAGCCCACAACCCACACAGACTCTTTCACGAGAGTTGTTTGAGAATGGGAGCTATGGAAAGAGGGAACATAGTTCATTAGGGCAAAATTTGATGTATATGTTGCCTGTATTGTCAAAGGATAATAGACATCTATTGTAAGATGGTTTTCTTGATTAAGGGTTTTCAAGGTAATTGTTGGTGTTCTTTGTTATGTGGATGCTTTTTATTATGTTGCTTTGGCTTTCCAATGATTTTAATATGGTATCAGAAGAGCCCACAACCCACACAAACTCTTTCACGAGAGTTGTTTGAGAATGGGAGCTATGGAAAGAGGGAACATAGTTCATTAGGGCAAAATTTGATGTAGAGGGAAGGGATTTTGGAAAGCATGAGTGGTTTGATGAAAGTAACAATGAATTTGTAGTTGTTTGTTGTCGTTGGGTCCATCCTTCACATTGCAAAGGAGAAAGTCTTCATTGGAGAAGTCCTTGCATTGTGGGGACGAGATTCCGTCGGTTGAAGCAAGCATTGGTGGAAGCACACAAAGGACTCCAAGTGGAACGATGCGAATAAATCACGTAAAAATACCTTGATTTAGGGATTTATCTATGTAAGGTTGGGAATATACTTTAGGTAGAGTTAAGAGGGGCAGTAGGAATAATCTCAGATTCTTGGATGGGAATATGCTATATTTTTTTAGTATCTTATTCCCTCCCTATCTCGAAAGGGGGGATTGTTAGGTTAATTTTCACTAGGTCAAGAGTGGGTTTATTGTAGGGGACTTTATCTCAAGTCAAGTTTAAAGGGGGGATTGTTAGGTTAATCTTCATGTGGGCAAGATTGGGTTTATTGTAGGGGAGTTTTTGCATGTGGTATTCATGCAAAGGAAGCCTATTTAAGTGACTTAATTATTTCCATTGTAATGTAACTCAAGTTGTCGGTATTGGCCGTATTGAGGAAGGATAATATACATTTGAAGCTAGTTTTTTTGTTTAAGGGTTTCCAGGTTAAATCTTGGTGTTCTTTGTTAGGTGCATGCTTGTTATTATGTTGTTTAGCCTCTCTAGTGATTTTAATATTGGAATTGATTCGTTGACCCTTAATGACCTCTAATGGAACATTGAAAAAGGGCAATTTTTTAGCCAATACCTTTTCGAAGCAATTTATGTATACATTCAGAATTTGAATGTTTCATCCTTCTTGCAGTAGCAAATATTGAGGCATCAAATCGAGAACTTGATGTAAGTTTCTTTGGTGAATCAAAATCTGATTGTAGAGTTTTAGACATTGTCTCCCACAATATTCTCACTATGAGCAAAGGAAGGAAATGGAGAATAACATACACAATCAACAAATCCAACAATGATTCATACAAGCAATGTTCTCATTTTATTGGTGATTTAGAATGCGTTGATGTTTTGGTGCTTGAGTGCTCCTATTCGAACGTTGTACAAACATTCTAATCTAGTGACGATTGTAGCCTCACATTGCTCTAGTTGTCTCATTGCCCAACTATTCACCCTTCCACTAGCCATCCTCCTTGATTTCACTCTTTCTTCTATTTATTCCTCCAACTGTCTAAGTGCTCAAACTTTTGCCTTTATCTTCTTCAATGACAATTTTACCATGCCACCACTATGTGAATGTCTTCTCTACCTCTTCTCTTCACATTTAGGTTGTCTATGTTTCTCCACGCCACAATGTTCTCCTATTGATGTAATCTTCTTCTCTTTGTTGATGTTTGCAATCTTTTTGTTGACAATTGAACTCATTGTTGATGCTAGCCCTTGCTAACTCTTTGTGGACTATGTGAATTCATTGGCGATTTTAGCATGTACCAACTCTTGTTGGCCATTCTATCATTGACGAGAGGTACGTGGATGGCGTTGTAGTTGAAGAGAGGTACATTGACAATTGTTGTTGATGAGAGGTATGTTGATGGCCTTCTTGTTAAGTCTACAATTGATGAGGGGTATGGTGATGCTCTTCTTGTTGACCACCTTTCGCTTCCTTGAAATGGACAATCATACTCATTTGATAATCTTCCCTTGCTAGAAAAACAATGCACATTCTTGTGCAGATTTGAAATCCTCAACCTTTTTTAAATGCCTTTTCCTTACCTAGTTTTTTGAATTTAGTGTTAGAAATCTGAGTGTATTCTCCATTGGAAGATTAAACATTGTGTGTGCTCACAATTTCTTGTCTTCATTACCTTCTTATCTAACACTTGAGCAATCTCCTTGGGCTACTACCTTAACCTATGAACTTGACAATCAATACTTGGTGTTCTCATCAACTTTGTCTCCTTTTGCATCCTCTGCATCATTTTGTCACACTCATACAAATTTGCCATATTGAAATATAGTTGACATACCCAATTTTATTTCTCTCGTAGTAATACAAATTTACCATGTTGAAATATAATGGATATACACAACTCAACCAACAATTCAATTCATAAGCATTACTCCCAAACTTCTTTGGATTCTGCAAGGGCTATCTTCTTCTCATTCATTTTGTTACAACTACCCTTTGGGTAATGATCTTTCTTCAAATGAAAGATATATTGGTCTCTAATTTGAAAAGTTTTAGTTCTTTGATTTACATCAACTTTGTCCATATACTTAGTGTAAAGTTTTATAGCATAAACATCTTGGATTAACCAATCAATACTATAACCTTCATATTGAACCGAATGAGAAAATACACATTTTATGCTATATAAAAATCCACAAGAACTCTGATAGAACAACCACACACAATAATCATAAAAAAATTATTCTAAAGGAGATTATGTGGAAAGATGAACCAACAAACTCCTATAGTTATATTTATAAAGAAATACAAAATTAGTATAGGATTTCTTATCTCAAATCTTAGTTGATTTCTCTCTGGCTATACGGACCAGATTGCCCGTATGATTTCACTGCTGCCGATCGAGGCTGTACTTTTATATGGATCGTACCATATTCTCAGTTGTATGAATCAGGTTCCTTGGGAGATATGCTATCTCTTTCAAATGATGAGGTCTTGGCCCTAACTTGGCCCCTCACTCTTCCTTTTGCCCTAGCTCAACTCTTTTTGGAGAAAGTCGACTTTTTCCCTTTTACAAATCAACTTATGTTGAATAGAGACCCCAAACATCCTTTTATACTCGATGTGGGTCCATGTGAAGAGTTGAGAAATAATTTTAGCCATTGCATCCAAATCTTAATCAATGGTCGAGACTTATTCTCTCATTGGAGTAACATAAAAGTACTTTTGTGTTCACAAGACTTCGATAACCCATTCTCACTATAATATTCTAACACTCCCTCTTAGTGAGAAAAGTGTTCTCTATAACTCTCAAATTTTTCTTTAAGTATTCAAACTTCCCTTTTGGCAATCCCTTCGTGAAAATATGAACAACCTGTTCATTGTTAGAGACGTACTGGAGCTTTCCTGTACCTTTTTGTACTCTGCCTCTAATGAAGTGGTATTGAATATCAATATGCTTAGATCGGTCATGAAAGATTGGATTTTCTGAGAGCTTAATACAACTTATGATTATCACAATATGTTATGGTAGGATTCAACTATGTATTAAACAAGTTAACACGTATCTTTCGGAGCCAAAGGGCTTCACAACTTGCTTGACTTGCTGCCATGTATTCAGCCTCTACAGAATCGAGAGCTACAAAATATTGTTTCCTACTGTACCAAGATATCATCCCTGATCCCAGAATGAAGCGACATCCAGAGGTACTTCTTCGGTCAATTGCACTCCTAGCCCAATCTGAATCTGAATATCCCACCAAACTAATTTGGTCTCTTTTCACATACTAAAGACCATCCTCTATGGTACCTTTCAATTATCTCAAGATATGTTTGGCCGCAATCCAATGCACTCTCTTGGGGTCCACATGTGTTGACTAAGAGTGTTGAAAACAAAACAAATATCGGGTGTAGTGTTGACCAAATACATCAAGCCACTGATCAACTGCCTATAGATGGTAGGATTCACCTTCTTTGAATCAGAGGTGTTTAATTTCTTGAGATTTGTAATCATGGGAATAGTCATAGTCTTACAGTCCTCCATCCCAAATCTTTTGAGAATCTCAATTGTATATTTTCCTTGTCCAAGGAAAATTTCCCCTTTTCGTTGCCTAACTTCCAAGCCAAGAAAATATTGCACGAGCCCTAAGTATTTCATTTCAAATTCTTTGGCCAAGTCTTTCTTGCAACTTGTAACTAGAGTTTCTGCATCTGTCAAGAACAATTCATCAACATATAGAACAAGAATGATAATATCACCTTCCTTTTGGAGTACGTACAGATTTGAATCTGCATTACTTTTGATAAATCCAATACTCAAGAGATATTTGTCAATTCTAGAATACCACACTCCGGGTGTTTGCTTGAGTCTGTAAAGGGCCTTCTTTAGTTGGTAGACATGACTTGTTCTATTGTGAACTTCAAATCCCCATGGTTGTTCTAGATAGACTTTCTCCTCAATCTTTCCATTTAAGAATGATGTCTTAACATTCATCTGATGAATCTTCCACCCCATTTGAGTGACTATAGATATCATTGCTTGAATGGAGGTATAGCGGATACATGGGAAAATGTCTCATCATAGTCCACTCCTTCATGTTGAGAGAACCCTCGAGCTACAAATCTAGCCTTGTATTTTTCAATGCTACCATCTGCTGCATGTTTGATCTTGAAGATCCACTTGGAACTTACCACAAACTTTCCTTTTGGTCTTGTCACAATTTCCTAGACTCCTTTATTATTATTATTGAGGTATATTCTTCCACCATAGTGTCTTTCCATACCTGCTTCTTGAGAACCTCCTCAAAGCTGGTAGGTTTTGACTCAATAATATCGCTCATAAGTGAAACATAACCTGAGTATCTTTGAGGAGGTATACTCATTCTGATTGAAGTCTTTGGGGTTTTCACCTGTTCATTGGCTTCTTTTGGCAACTATTTTGCCCACTTTGGTTTTCTCTTCTTGGAGGATCCTGGTTGCTCTTCTACTTGTTTCACACTTTGAACATTAGTGGAAGAATCTGTAGGCTGAGAGGCTGATGCTTTCTTTTGCTGGGAGGCTTCTGTGTCTAGAACGTCTTCATCCTGATAGGACTTTCAAAGAGTTTTTTCTTCTTCAAATCTGGCATCCCTTCTTTCCACTGTTTTCCTGTTAAAAAGAATGTACACCCTGTATGCTTTGGAAGTTTCATTGTATCGAACAAGAATCCCTTTCTCTGCCGTGGGATCTAACTTGGTTCGTTTCTCTGCAGGAGTATGGAAGTATAAAACACATTCAAATATATGTAGGTGTCTAATGTCTGGTTTCCTCCTTGTAAAGGCTTCTTCTGGAGTAACATTTCCTAATACTTTATGAGGAATCCTATTTTGAAGGTATACTGCAGTGTTGCAGGATTTTGCCCAAAGGAACTTTGGAAGATCTTGATCATGAAACATTACTTTTGTTGCGCCAACAATATCTCTGTTTTTCCTTTCAGATGCCCCGTTCTGTTGAGGAGTATAAGGAGAAGTTAACTCCCTTTTAATTCTAGCTCCTGTACATAACCTTTTGAAGGCATGAGATGTGTACTCTCCTCCATTGTTTGATATGAGGATTTTTATCCTTTTCCCAGTCTGATTCTCAACAAGAGCCTTAAACTCTTGAAACCTTATGAGTACTTCTTCTGAGGTTTTTCCCTTCAGAAAATAGATCTAGGTTTTTCTTGAGAAGTCCTCTATGAAGCTAATGTAATATTTGAACTTGCCCCCTATGGAAGGAGATGAAATGGGGCGACATACATCAGAATGGATCAGATCCAAAACTTCCTTGGATTGATGGTCACTCTTAGGAAATGGTGCTCTTGTATATTTCCCAAGAGCACATCCCTTGCAAACTTCATGGTGATCTGTACTGAAAGGAGGCATTCCAGTCACAATCTTGCCCAATATCTTGAGGGCCCCATGACCGAGATGAGCCTTCCTCCTGTGCCAAAGTTCACAATCTCTACTATCACTGTTGCTGGCTAGAGCATAATGTGATCCAAATTGAAGCTTGTACAATTTGTCTTTTCTTACTCCGATGATTTGTTTAGCTCCTTTCCCCATGTCTTTAGGCTTGATATAAGCTCTATGCTCCTTGAAGGATACTTCATATCCATTGTCTTCTAAGGTTGATACTGAGACAATATTCTTTTTTAACCCTGGGACATAGAGAACATTTGAAAGATAGAGAGGTGTCGTTGACTCCCTCTCAAACTTCCCGGTTCCTATCCCTTTTGGACAATATGCAGAGTCATCCCCAAGAAGGATCTCAAAGTCATATTTATTTTCTTCAAGATCACTTAAATAATGTTTATGACCAGTTAGATGACTGGATGCTCCACTGTCAATATACCAAACATCTTTGGTTTGGGTACTAGACATGCACACCCTGCAATTGTCTTCTACCATTCTTACTCTATATAGGAATCAAGTTGCTCAGAACTCTGCTCTGATACCATGTAAAATTTTATAGCATAAACATCTTGGAGTAACCAACAAATATTGTAACCTTCAGATCAAATTGACTAAGAAGATACACATTTTATGCTATATAAAAATCCACAAGAACTCAGATAGAACAACCACACACGATAATCACAAAAAAATAATTCTAAATGAGACTATGTGGAAGGAGGAACCAACAAAATCCTATATTTATATTTATAGAGAAATACATAGTCGATATAGGATTTCTTATCTTAGATCTGAGTTGATTTCTCTCTAGTTGTATGGACCGAGTCGTCCGTACAATTTCATTGTTGCGGATCGGGGCCGTACTTTTGTACAAAACGTACTGTATTCTCAGTTGTGTGAATCAAGTTCCTTGGGAGATATGCTATCTCTTTCAAACGATGAGGTCTTGGCCTTAACTTGGCCCCTCACTCTTCCTTTTGCTCTAACTCGGTGCTTCTTGGAGGAAGTCAACTTTTTCCCTTTTACAAATCAACTTATGTTCAATAGAGACCCCAAACATCCTTTTATATTCGATGTGGGTCCATGTGAATAGTTGATAAATAATATCAACAATTGGATCCAGATCTTGATCAATGGTTGGGACTTATTCTCTCATTGGAGTAACATAAAAGTACTTTTGTGTTCACAAGACTTAGAGAAATTGTTCTCACTATAATATTCTAACACTTATTAGTGTTTTTTGTCAAATTTTCTTGTCCTTGAGCATGATGTTGTCTCATCCACTGTGCACATGCTCGAGTGCCTTCACATGCTCGAGTGTCTTCACTTTGCTTCATCTAAATTGACAAATACACAAGTATGTGATTCCTATCAGAGTCCATCCATAAACAATTTGAAATGACGAAAACTCAGTAGATATGCTCATAGGACAATTCTATTCAAATTCTGCATGTGTTAAGGTTTGGTTGCACCAAACATCTCAAATTTTTTCCAAGATACCTGTTTAGTACTTTAGTGCATACATCCATACGAGGATGAAACATTGAACTATATTGTAACTTGGTCACAACCTTCTTCGACAATGTCCTCCAAAAGTTATTATGGTATTACTATGTGATGTGTTGTCCATCCATAAACAATTTGGAATGATGAAACCTTAGTGGATATGCTCATTGGACAATTCTATGCAAATTTAGCATGTGTTAAGGTTTGGTTGCACCGTTTTTGATTACCTCTTTCTGAACATCTCAAAAACTTTCTAAGATACATGTTTAGTACTTTAGTGCATACATCCATATCAAGATGAAATATTGAACTATATTGCAACTTGGTCACAACCTTCTTCGACAATGTCCTCCAAAAGTGATGATGGTATCACTGTGTGATGTGTTAAATTCCATCCACAAACAATTTGGAATGTGGAAAACTCAATGGATATGCTCATTGGACGATTCTATGCAAATTCTGCATGTATTAAGGTTTGGTTGCATAGTTTTTGATTACTTCTTGCCAAACATCTCAAAAAATTTCCAAGAGCCATGTTTAGTACTTTAGTGCATACATCCAGATGAGGATGAAACATTGAACTATATTGCAACTTGGTCACAACCTTCTTCCACAATGTCCTCCAAAAGTGATTATGGTATCACTGTGTGATGTGTTTTCTTGGGTAGTTCATGTAGATGTGCAACTTCTTTAAAGAATGTCTTTACAAGTTATAAATTGTGCCATATTTGAAATTTATGAACCACCATGAACACTTCATCAAATCCTTCTTGTGTCATTGGCAAACCTAAGAATTAAAGTGTCCTCCCATGGTGCTCTTGGAATTGGTAATGGAGTATGCAATTATGTGTTTTGAGTAACTCCTTTTGCTACTTGGAAAACTAGACATTGTTCCCCAAATTTGTCGGCCCTCTTCATGCATGGCCATTGATATCTCTCTTTTACCGAATTCACGGTCTTATCTTACCCTAAATCCCCACCTAATCCTCATTGGTGTATCTCTTTGATCAATCTCTAAGGGAACTTTTCAATATAAACCACTATATGTGCTTGAATAAAACCTTGCACTTGTAATTGAACACCACATTTTAGTTGTGTTGTCATGGCTTTGAACATCTCTGTGATAACTCCAAAATCCTTGTCCCTGCATACAAGTCCTTGATATGATGAAGCCAATTGCCTTAGTGGTTTATTGTTTTCATCAACATTGTCCTTATGCTTAGTGCATTTGCAAATGTGTTTTCTTTCCTTGCTTTATGCTTTAGTACAAAGCCACAACTTTGTGAATATGCCACCCACTTCAATTTCTTCAACTTGCTTTGACTATTTATGAACTACCTAATGATTTGTAAACAAGATGATCTCCCTTGATAATGAATAACATCTTCAGTGCTATCCACTTTTTATAGAATGAATAGAGCTTTGATATCCACTCTACCGACATCATAATCCCCTGACATACTTTCCCAAAATCAAGGAAAGTTAGGATGGGTGCTATTGTTATCCTCTTTATCATTGACTCAAATTTGTTTCATTTCTTATTCCATTAAAATTCTCTTATTGAACCAAACAATGAATTTTTGATAGAAATTCACTATACCATGAAATCTCCTCCTTACATTGGTGACACTACAAGGTGTATGCCACTCCACTATTTTCTTTATTTTGTGTGTCTATTCTTAGCATCCTTGGATACTACCACCCCATGGATACAAGCTTTTCCTTGAAAAACTCAATTTTTAAGGTTAATTTGTCATTGGGCCTTTTTCAACTTATCTAACACGCGTTACATACTCCAGGGTCTTCCTTACTCTTATAAAAAATCAAAACACCATCTAAATATACCACAACAAACTATGAGCGAAGAAAGGAAATGAAGAATAACACAAATAATGAACAAATTCAAAAGTCAATCATAAAGGGGGTGTATTCATTTTATTAATGATTTACAATGCATTAATGCGGGTCGTGAGAGCTCTAGTCTCGGTGCTGTACAACCCTTCCAATTCACCAATTATCCTAGCCTCAAACCATCTCCAAGTGACTAATTATCCCAATTGTTCAACCTTCCTCTAGCCATCCTGGATTTCATTCTCCCCTATTTATGCCCCCAATTGCCTTAATGCTTGAACCTCTACCTCTTCATCTTCTTCACTGTTGGAGAACCAAGGTATTAGATAATTCAAGGAGCTAAATATTCCAAGAAGAAGTGGTGTCTAAATACATGGTTACAACACTCAAGCACGAGCATAACTCAACATACAATAGGAAACACAAAGATCCAAAAAACCTCAATGATAAATCTATCCATAAGACCATCTATATGTAGTACCAAAGATCTAGTCTTGGCGTTATACAACCCTTTTGATTCACCAACGATCCTGGCTTCAAATCATCTCTAGATTACTAACTGTCCTGTTGTTCAACCTTCCACTAGCCATCCTCGATCTCATTCTCTCCTATTTATAACCACATCATTGCTTGAACTTCTTTCTCTTCATCTTCTTCAATGTTGGAGAACCAGGGTATTAGATAGATCAAGGAGCTAAATATTCAAAAAAGAGGCGGTGTCTAAAGACATTGTTACAACACTCAAGCACAAGTGAGCATAGCTCAACATACAATAGGAAATACAAGGAACCAAAAAGCATCCATGATAGATGTATAGTACCAAAGTGTAATTAACTCCCTTGAAGCAAGGAAGACATGGTCCACTTTGATTGGCTAGGTTTCATCACAAACTCTTTAAATTTTGTCTTGACGTGTGCACCAGTGGACTGCATTGGTCATCTTGATTGACTAGTCAGATGTTCAACTAATAACTTAGACAATCCCTCAATGGACTTTCTTAATCAACTGTCCATTGATTGTCTTAAGGAGATCCGTAGATGTGATGAAATTGTTTAACCAACTATTCCAACACCTCCCCATGGTAAGAATGTGTAATGTTTGTCTAGTGGCCACATTCATTGTTGTACAACTTGCCATGATGATAAGACATTTTGTATACACAATGAGGCATTTAGACTATTGGGCATATTATTCTTCATTAACTCACTAAATTATAAAGTGAATTTATCCTATATTCATCATGGGATATGATCTCCTATCCCTCTAACCTATATAATAGAGGTGAAGGAGGTTCAATTGTAATATGTGTGTGTGTAGTGCTTGAGAGTTGTATGGATCCCATATGAACTCCATACTTGAGTGTGATCTAGGTGTTGTACATCAAAGAATACAATATATTACTTCTATGGATGTTTCCCCATGTTGATGTTTGATAGCTTAGGGCATGTGGAAATCATCGTGGGCACCACATTACACTTTCAGTTTGGTGAAAATCCCCTTGTATTTTGAGTTAGGTTCTTGGGGGTTTGGTGATGGGCTTTGTGGGTTTGTGATGTGGCTTCTCACCCACATGTGTGCCTAATTTGATGTTGACTTTGTGGAGGGGCTTCTCAAGTTAACCCCTAGACTTATATAAATAAGAATGATGTCATTATGACATTCTTGTGTGGAGCGATAAGGGTAAGAGAGCTTCGTGATTTCAATCCAAGTCTTGGTGACTATAATCCAACCATGGAGAGGGATGCAATATGTTGTTCTATGATTTTTTTGGGCAGGTAAGTCAAGGAGAGGGGAAACCACTGGTGCAAGGTAAGTTACCACAGGGTTGTGTGGCAATTGACATCTAAGGGAGAGCATGTTGCAACCTAGGAGAGGCTCGACTTGCTAGGAGAACCTAGCCGTAACCTAGAAGGAGACTCGACCATGCTTGAAGAGGCTCGAGGAGGACTCGACCAAGTGTCTAAGGAAGAAATGGGCTGATACAGGATAAGACCTTCCTGTTGGAGATGTCTAGGGGCTGCCGCAAGCCTAGGACATGAAGATAAGAAGCCTGACAAGGTGGCAACATGCTTGCTAGGTGGTTCGACCAGGAAGGAGAGAGTAGCCGCAGGTCTGTTGAGGTTGCTACAGGTGGACATGAAGGTGCTAGTGGTGTTCTGGAGGCCCAGAGGTCAACTGTGTTAGTTTTTGTGATAGCTCAAACATGTACTTCTGCATTGGGAATGCCTAGCAAGTGGAGGTGTTCAAGTGACACTCTCTAGAGTGGATTTATTTAATGACTCAAGTGACTTTTATAAAGTTGAGTGACTTAAGTAATTTAAGTCATCTCAACGAGAGATTAAGTCACGATTGTTGATCTCATAGGGGCAAGATCTAATCTTGACCATTGGAGATCTCGGGTTAGAGTTTTAGTCATTAAAGGGATTATAANATATAAATAATAATGATGTCATTATGACATTCTTGTGTGGAGCGATAAGGGTAAGAGAGCTTCGTGATTTCAGTCCAAGTCTTGGTGACTATAGTCCAACCATGGAGAGGGATGCAATATGTTGTTCTATGATTTTTTTGTGCAGGTAAGTCAAGGAGAGGGGAAACCACTGGTGCAAGGTAAGTTACCACAGGGTTGTGTGGCAACTAACATCTAAGGGAGAGCATGCTGCAACCTAGGAGAGGCTCGACTTGCTAGGAGAACCTAGCCGTAACCTAGAAGGAGACTTGACCATGCTTGAAGAGGCTCGAGGAGGACTCGACCAAGTGTCTAAGGAAGCAATAGGATGATACAGGATACGACCTTCCTGTTGGAGATGTCTAGGGGCTGCCGCAAGCCTAGGACATGAAGATAAGAAGCCTGACAAAGTGGCAACATGCTTGTTGGGTGGTTTGACCAGCAAGGGGAGAGTAGCCGCAGGTCTGTTGAGGTTGCTACAGGTGGACATGAAGGTGCTAGTGGTGTTCTGGAGGCCTAGAGGTCAACTGTGTTAGTTTTTGTGGTAGCTCAAACATGTACTTCTGCATTGGGAATGCCTAGCAAGTGGAGGTGTTCGAGTGACACTCTCTAGAGTGGACTTATTTAATGACTCAAGTGAATTTTATAAAGTTGAGTGACTTAAGTGATTTAAGTCATCTCAACGAGAGATTAAGTCACGATTGTTGATCTCATAGGGGCAAGATCTAATCTTGACCATTGGAGATCTCGGGTTAGAGTTTTAGTCATTAAAGGGATTATAAAAGCATATCTAAGGAGAGTGAGGCACATAATGAGTGCATAGGAGCAAGGAGTCTTTCTCATGTACTTGTGTCTGAGTGGGCAGAGTTGAGGAAAGGGTGCAGGGGGCAGCGGGGGAGATAGAAACCAGGTGGGTTAGGCTAACAACTGCAACGTTGTAATCCTCCGATGGGCCATTATCCTAGGATGGGAGCCCAGGATTTTATCTTATAAAATCAAACTCAAAACTGGTTTTTCTAGGGGTGTTTAATCAAAATATCCTGTGCAATGTGTGTTATTGTTTTTGTTGCTTATGCTTCCACTTATTTTCATTGAGTAACCGAATTGTGTTTTTTATTTGATAAATCTGTTTTATTCAGAATAATTTGCCGGTGCTGGGTTTACATAAATTCAACATGGTATCAGAGCTTCAGATCTGAGGAAGCCGAGATTTGCATGAGATCGTTATTGAGCAACGATTTTTTTTTAAATTTTTTGCAGGGTAAACGTGAATGTAATAAAAAAAGAGAGTATAAGGTACAACTTTTGCCTTACGAGTCGTACAATGTATGATTGAATACAACAAAGATCCGTGGCTACTGCAACAACGGATTTTTTTTGCAGATCCGCGAAGAGAGTTTGCAAGGATTGTGCTGTTTGGGTAAATCGTGCATTGGTGGAGCCGACGAGTTTGCTGGGAAAGGAGAAAAATGACCGGCTACAACAAGCAACCACTAGTTGAGGAGTAAACACTGTGCACATGACTAGTAGCATGGATATGTCAACAGAAGATTCGCTCGGAGAAAAGGATGTTCACGTGGAAGAAAGTAGGTCACGGGTGGACGAGCAACAACTGATAGGAGAAATCATCAATTGAGGAGAAACAAGCAAATGGGTGAAGGCTGAGAGCTATCTACAGATGCGATTGTGGACTACACTGGTAGAGGGAATCCTCACACGGATGTTTGAGAGCAATCGTCAACAAAGTATTGAGCGTTGGGTTGCAGAGGTGAGAGGCTAAGCGGTGGACATGGTACAACGACATAGTGAGCTGAGCAACTTGAGCTAGCGTTGAAGCTCTGGCTGAGCGACAAAGGGGAGTTGCCTACTGGTAGAAAGGAGATGACTGTTGAGGAGGTCGCGAACAACTTGCTGCCAACCAAGGAATTCCAACCGTCGGTCAACCAAAGAAGCCGTCGACCACAACACAACCATCAAAACAACCATTAGGCAGCCGCCAAACACAACAGATTGCGTGGATAGGGTTGTGACAACCAGGAACAATCCAGGCAGCCCCTGGGCAGGTTCGGGAAACACCCGGGCAACGGGCAGGTAGCACGAGTAGGTGCCCTGGGCAACGAGCAGACATCCTGGGTAGTAGGCTGGTAGAGCCAGGTAGTGCCCTGTAAGACTTGGGCAGTTGCAGAAGTCATTGGGCATCCCCTGGCATATGTTTGGGCAACGAGACCGAGCAACATGTCCTGAAAGTTAAATTGTGAGTTTTTCGTAGGATGCCGTGATGTCAACGTTGGGGTCATAGATTGATCCAGGATGAGGTTGTTCCAGAAGTGCCTTCCTCGTTAAGAGGGAGTGTTAGTTTTTGGGGTAGCTCGGGCATATACTTCCGCATTGGCAGTGCCTAACATGTAGAGGTGTTCGAGTGACACTCTCTAGAGTGCCTTTTATTTTGATGACTCATCTCAACGAGAGATTAAGTCATGATCGTTGATCACATAGGGGCAATATCTAATCTTGACCGTTGTAGATCTAGGGTTAGGGTTTTATTTGTTAAAGGGATTATAAAAGCAAATCCAAGGAGAGCAAGGCAAACAATGAGTGCATAGGAGCAAGAGGGAGCCTTGCTCATGTACTTGTGTCTAAGTGGGCAGAGTTGAGGAAATGGTGCATGGGGTAGCGGGGGAGATATCAACTAGGTGGGCTAGACTATCAACTGAAACATTGTAATCCTCTGATGGGCCATTATCCTAGGATGGGAGCCCATGATTTTATCTCATAAAATCAAACTCAGGATTGGTTTTTCCGCAAGGGTTTTTCTAGGGGTGTTTACCTGAAATTTCTTGTGCAATGTGTGTTATGGTTTCTGTTTATTACACTTCAGCTTATTTTTCGTTGGGTAACCTAGCTGTGTTTTTTATTCAATAAATCTGTTTTATTCAGAATAATTTGTTGGTGTTGGGTTTACAAAAATTCAACATGGTATCAGAGCTTCGTTTATGTGGAAGCCGAGATTTGCATGACATCGTTATTGAGCAGTGATTTTTATTTTTATTTTCGGCAGGGTAACGTGAATTTAATTAAAAAAAGAGAGTACAATGTACGACCGAATACAACAAAGATCCGTGGCTACTGCAATCTAGGGAAGAAATCATGCAGATCTGCGAAGAGAGTTTGTAGGGATCAGGTCGTTTGGGTAAATCATGCGTTGGTGGAGGTGATGAGTTTGTTGGGCATGGAGAAAACCAGTCGGCTGCAACAAAGAACAGCTACTTGAGGAGTAAACATCGTGCAGGCGACTGGTAGCGTGGATATGTCCACAGAAGATTCACACAGAGAAAAGTGTTAAATATATTGTACCCTCAACAGTATAACCGTACACTGCCAGCTGTACTGGACAGTTGTACTTTCTATTTCTGTCTTGCTTTGAGCATATATAAGCTCAACTATTTCCTATTGTTGGGGACTTCTGAATCTCTTCAGTTCTGTTTAGTACTTCTTCATACATTGGAATATACTATTCTTTTCTCTCTGCATTTCTCTGTCCTTCACAATTTATCA
>JZKD02S1675305.1:60446-81478 GCA_000966675.3 Picea glauca
TTGAAAAAAAAAGAAAAAAAAAATACAAAAATATTTGTAAATGGTCCTAGGAAATTCTCAAACTTAATTTTGAAGACTTCTTCAAATATTTAATTTGTGAATAAGAAGGCCAGTATCATTAGGTGATCATGAACAAAGTTATTGATTTAATGAGAACTATGACCTAAAAACTAGAATTCTGACTCAAATAAAAAAGTGGTGCTATGGGTAGTACCAAAAGATGTTCACTAGTCTGTGATCTCAAAATCATCCGAGATCGCACCTAGCCTGAGCCACACCAAATTTTAACATGGTTGGATTTTTTGTCTCCACAGATCTACCTTAACATGGTTGGATTTTTTTACTTCCGATTAAATTTTTTGTCTCCAAATTTGGAACCAATGCCTTAACATCATATAATTTATAATTATAAAAACTATTTATAATAAAAATCAAACCAATTTAAACTAAAATTCAAAACACAAATTAAATAAAAAATAAAAACAATTTAAAAATAAAAAATAATAGAATTAAAATAAAAATCTATAATCAACTAAACAATTAAAAGTTTGAATACAATACTTAAAAAAAAATTAAAATATAAAATATCATTAAAAAAAAATAAAATTTATTAAAATAAACTTAAAAAAATCTTAAATACAAAATTTTAAATAAATTTTTAAGAAAAGTTAAATTATGTATTTATATGGGTCGAGGTTCGAGGAGCGATGCTGGGCATTGCCCCATCCGCAATGCCCACGGGGCGATGCCCAACATCAACATCACCTCGCGCCCTCTTGTCGACAAACAATGAGAAACAATGAGAATTCAACGTTTTTTTTTTCAAATTTATTTCAAATTTCAAATTTCTATTTTTTTTTATAATTTATTTTAAATTTTAAGTTTTGATTTGTTTTTAAATTATCATATATATATTTTTGTTTTTTAATTGAAATTTAGTATTTTTTAAATGTTTTTTATATAATTTTTTTATTTGTTTAGTTTTTATTTTTAAGTTTTTTTAATGTATTTTTTTTTTAAATATTTGTATTAAATTTTGTATTTTAAGTTATTTAGATAAGTTTTTTTTATATATATTTTTAATTTTTTTTTAAAGATTTTAAACATAAATTTGTTTTTTATATGTTTTTTAAGTTTTTGTATATTTTAATTATTTTTTTAAGTTTTTCTTTAATTTTTTTAATATAATTTTTTTTTTTAATATAATTTTTTTTTTTAAAGTGTTTTTAAGTTTTTAATTTTTTTTCTAAAAACTAAAAATCAAAAATTCAAGAAATGATTTAGGAGTTGATTTTTAATTGTTTATCAACGATGGTATTAGTTGTTGATGGCACGATTTTAATTAAGTTATAATTTCAACTAAAAAAAAAGTCAGTGTTATTGATCCAGGTGGATATCGGTGGCCACCCACCTTTTCCAACTGGCTCAAAACAATTTTTTGTCAATTTCGTTAATTTACTATTTTCAACAGTTTTTAATTTTTGGGGCCATTTTGAGGGCCTAAATGAAGGTTTTTCGGGATCGAGATTTTCAATGATAGCCAAAGGCATGATTGAGCTCTAGAAATGAATCTCCTCGACGATACCTTTCCAACGGGCAATCATGCGCCTAAAACGAAGATCGTATGCAAAAGTTACGACCCCGGGAAGTTGATGTACTAACTTACTCAAACGGGGCCCATACGACTTTAGGTTTTTGGATGTCTAGGGTTTTTAACATTCTTATTTATTGTAAAAATGCCTTCAAAGCCTTAGTGTAATCATCTTCTTATGAACGCGAGTAGCCATCACATCTCTTCTCATAGATAAGCAACCACCATTCTAGCGAGTCTTTCACTCTGTATTTTTATAGTCTCTGTACATTTCTTTCATTAATAGAAATCGTGTATTATTGTATCTCTGTGTTTATGGTTTCATCTCTGATATATTTCTGTTATATTATTGGGTATCTGTGATATCTCTGTGCATTTCTTTATTATATCTCTGTTCTTCGGCTCCGTTTGGGTAAGTTAGTACATCAACTTCCCGGGGTCGTAACTTTTGCATACGATCTCCGTTTTAGGCACATGATATGCCGTTGGAAAGATATCGTCGAGGAGATTCATTTTGGGGGCTCAATCATGAATTTGGCTATCAATGAGAAGCTCAATCTCGAAAAACCTTCATTTAGGCTCTCAAAATGGTCCCAGAAGTTAAAAACTGCTAAAAATAGTAAATTACCAAAATTGTCAGAAAATTGTTTTGAGCTAGTTGGAAAAGGTGGGTGGCCACCGATATCCACTTGGATCAATCCTCCTTCCTTAGGAAGCAATGGTCTCCATTGCGTTGAGTTCCCGGGGGAGAGGAAAAAACGTTTATTGAATTTGAATCTTGGTGTGCTGCTTGCCTTGTTGGAGACGTCGCGCTGCTCAGTTTGTGGAAGTCTGTCATGAACCTGTTGAGGCTGAGGCTGTTCAACAAGTTGAGCTACATGAGAGGAAAATGTGCATAATGAATCTTTGCGCTTTGCTGCAACCTTGTCGACCTGCTTCTGTTGGATATAAGGTGCTTGGGGTGAGGCTGTAGTGGTTGCAGTGTCCTTCTGTTCCCCTTTTGAACAGATTGTGAACAAGCTGAATTTTGTAGTATGAGATACTAACTTGTGACACTTTCTAGGTGGAACAATAGTTGGAACTACCTCTGGTATTCTGTAGAGATGACCCCCCAAAGTAACAATGACACTACAGGGTCGAGACTCATAAACATCATGACGTCTCCACATATATGGTTGGCCCAAGAGAACATCACAGAAATCCAGTGGGGCAACATCACATAATACCTCATCTTTGAAGGGTTGGATGCCGTATGACAATCGACACTGTTGGCTGACACAAAGATCTTGTTCTTGGCGAAGCCACCCAATGTTGTATGGCTGCGGGTGTGGTGTTGTCGACAATCCCAACTGTTTGACGACCTCTGCTGAGATGAGGTTCTTTTGGCTTCTGTTATCAACAATAAAATGCAGTGGGACCCCCTTTACCCATATCTGTGAATGAAAAAGGTGCTTCCCCTCTTCAGGATTTGTTGGTTCTTCTGGTTGAATTGTTACAGTCGCGACAATAGCAGTGGGGTCTGCGTCAATGATCTGTCCTTTATCAGTATTTTCAGAATCAGATTCGAAATCAGGGTTCGGCTTCTTATCTTTGATCTTGGCCACTAATGACCGTTTTGAGCAACATTAATCGGTGTTGTGCCTGGGGATTTTGTGGAAATCACACCATTTTCCGGTGTCCTTCTTTGTCTTCCCGTAACCCTTCTTTCCCCGTGGCTTGGACTGGTTTTCGAGAGACTGTTTCTTAGGGATGTCTTTGTCATACTTTGGTTGTTGCGGATTTGCAGATCCGAACTCCCATTTGTTCTAATGCTGAAATTTCTGCCCGATTTTAACAACATATTGATATGCACCACCGAGTGATGAGATGTCCAGAAAATCCATTTCAGTTTGGATGTATTTGTGTAGAGTCCCACGGTATTTTAGAACAAAATTTTGTTTGGAGTCTTTGATACCCAACTTGATGCGCAAGGTATGGAAGGTATTGGTGAACTCCAGAACTACTTGGCCCCTCTCTTGCCGCAGTGTGGTCCATCTCATGTACTGGTCCTCATAGTTGTCAATAGGGTAATACTGTTCCTTTACTGCATCCACAAAAAAATCCCAAGTCGACTCGACCCCATATATTCCAGACTCCTCTCCGGAACTCTACTCCTAGTAAGTTTTCCACCAATGTTTGACATGGGGGAGAGCCTTAAGGAGCGCAAAGATGATTTTTTCTCTGTCAAAAAAATTGTGAATAGAGAAATAACCTTCTAACAGATTTAACCATTTATCTAGGGCACCCGCATCTATCTGACCTTCAAATATGGGAATATCAAAATTGACCTGTACCTTAAAAGGTGAGGTGCCTCCAAAGTGGCCACTTGATGAAGATGCGCCTGATGCTATTGGGAGGCATTGAAGGATGTGGAAAAAAATCTCCATCATTTCGTTCCTCTGTCGCGTGAGAGATTGTTCAAGCAACAGACTTATAGGATCGTCTGCTCCATCGTTTTTATTTTCTTTTGCCATGGAGGGTTTCTAGGGTGTGCGAGAGCGATTGTCTTCAAGAGAGACAAGCTCGAGACCCAACTTTCTATACTCGGACCTTGCCGGGGACATGCATTGAAAAACGATCAAGAGCAGCGTGCTCTGATACCACTGATCCAGATTATTTTCAGCATGAAATGAGAGCATAGATATAATAAAGAAATGCATAGAGATATCGTGGATATCCAATAATATAACATAAATAGATCAGAGATAAAACCATAAACATAGAGATATGGTAATACACGATTTCTATTAATGAAAGAAATGTACAGAGACTGTAAAAATACAGAGTGAAGGACTCGCTAGAATGGTGGCAACTTATCTCTGAGAAGAGATGTGACGATGTAACACCCTGTTTCCCCCCAGTCTGTAAAAATAACTATATTGGCCAAGTATTGTGGCAAACTCAAAAATGTGAATGTGTGATGTAAATAGACCTTGTGAAAAAGGTTGATGAATGTGAATAATATTATGAATATATATTGCAGGCCTGCTGAGAGGGGAATATGCCAAAAAAAAGAGACCACGATGGCTGGATAAAGTTGGTGGAAGGCACCTGGAATGGTGGCGTTAATTTCCATCGAAAACCAATACCGTATTTGGTCTTCACTGGCTCGAAGAACCAAGAGCGGCTCGTTGGCCCGAAATTAATTACTCGCAGGTTGGTAGGTGGATGGCTCCTCATGCGTAATGAGGGATGGGGGTGAAACCACCCATCCGTGGGGTCCTGACACCTGACCACCACGAGGGAGATCGTGCCACACACAACCTCATCGGAAAGGAAAAAGGCAGGAGGAGTGTGCGATCACGGGCAGACGCAAGGGAGGAAGAACTTTGGAAAAATATGCAGAGTGAGTGATAGCAGAGAAGGAGAGTAACCTTCGTTCTCGGTCATTGGCAGACAGAGACGTAGTCTCACAGTATCGTGGTCTCAACTCGGGGGTGGCTAGTGGTAAATCCGTTGGGAGTCGTTGAGCCTACGGTTGGGTGGAAACGAGCACCCCTCTCAGCAGTTGCATCACCTCTGGTGTTTTTCTTTGTCTCTGGCATCTTGAAATATATATATTCGGGCATTTGTGCTTATAAGCTGTGAAATTGTGAATGATTTTAGTGCAAGAATGTCTGTATGGTGTTTTGATCAGTACCGGTAGTTGCATGTTTATAATGGAAAGACTACATATGGCTTATGTTTTCATAAATCGCTATTTATATGCATACTGATCTAATTCACACTTCACGTCTGGTTCTCGAGAGAGAGATACCCTTATCTACCTCATATAGTACGTTGGGTAAATCTCTTCATAGAGATACCTTCCTTGAAAATCCCATTAAGAACCTGGAAAGAGGATGTGAAGGCGCAAGGCCTTAGTAACCTTGCACGAGGAGGAACGATCCTCTTGAAATCCCAAGATGGCTGTGTAGGGATAAGTATCGTTTGACGGGCGAGATCCTGTCGGAAGATCTACGGTCACTCACGGCCATTAGATTGGAAGGAGAAGAGGGGGCATTAAATGCCTCAACCCCTTTCCTTTGTTTTCACGAGTAGCAAGTAGAGACCGAGACCCACTCAAGTCCTAGACTTGATGAAGGAGAGCAATAGATGTGCTGAATACTCTTTTAAGAGTCAAACCCAGGAGAAAGAGCGCAAATCTCCCAAGTCCCTCATAGTTGATGAAGCTCAGGACAGATAGCACTCGGTCAAATGCGCAGACCCTGTAGGAATTCACAGAGGTCGAGGAAATCTTTCACGGCTTCAGAGAAGAGAAGCCTGGGAGGGATAGTGCCGTTTTACGCACGGAGCCATAGTTGCGAAGGTCGCAGAGGAGAAGCAAAGGCCGAAACCTTTGATACTTTAGAAATCTTCCAAGGAGAAGAAAGAGAAGTGCATGCTCAAGGAAGAGCTACAACTGTCGTTAAATTAGCTGGAGTGAAATAGATCTGGGTCGTCGAAAATGTACGTCCAGACGCGCGCAAAAGAGAGAAGAATCGGACGACAGAGACAGTTCGACGAACAACTGATAACCGTTGGATCTTGCAGAGTTGCAAGGTGGTTAGGGTTGGGTGCTTCAACCCACGAAGTCGTGAGTGGCGAAGTTGTGAGAGGATCAGGACCGTCCATCCGAGGAGGATAGGTGGCAGAGATCCAGGGATCTCGCAAACTTGGAGGTTCACAAGGTAAGAGCCCAAAGGTTGGGTGCTCCAAGTCGCGAGTGGTGAAGTCGCGAGAGGATTAGGACCGTCCATTCGAGGACAGGTGGCAGAGATCCAGGGATCTCGTGAACTCAGAGGTTCGCAAGGTAAGAGCCCAAAGGCTAGGTGCTCCAAGTCGCGAGTGGCGAAGTCGCGAGGAGCAGAGATAGCCGTTGGATCCAGAGAACGGGAGGACCATTGGATCAGGAACCCCATTGCCTATTGCGTGTTTGGGGGTTCAGAGGTTGAAAGGAGTCATTCACGACTTCACGAGTAGTGAAGTGCCGAGAGCCGATCACAAGAGAACACGTGGCAGAACTTCAAGGTGGGGCTCGCGTGATTGACACGTGGACACACGTCGCCTGGAGAAGGGAGTCGATGCTCCGTTGACTTCTTGCGTCTCAGGGATTCGCGGGATAAGAGCATGAGAGCTCGACCCTTGGACTTGTGAAGTCGAGAGTAGCGAGAACGCGAGAGGGAAAATTAAATATCGCTTCTCGAGGGTTCATGAAGGGAAGGTGCAAAGATTTGACGCTACAACTCGCGAAGTGGCGAGTTGCGAGCAGTGCGAAAGGAAGGTCAACCTTCGCCGACTTTCAAGTCTCAGAGGATCGCATAAGGAAGGAACGAGAGTTCAACCATTGAACTCATGAAGCGACAAATAGTGAGAGGAGCTAGTGTTTAGCCTAGTCGGCGGTCACGCGCAGAGGACGCTGACAGAAGGAAGCTATACCCATTTCGTGATCTCGGGTATCGCCGATTTGTGAAGAAAATTTGAGGGTCTCCGATTCACGACTCGCAAGGTCGTGAGTTGTGAAAGGCGCCGACATTTAGGTGCGTATGTGGTCCTATCAAACTAGGGATTAAAGAAAGGGAGCTAGTGCTTTGTCGTTAAGCGGTCGATAGATCTGGACGACCAGAATCTGCACACCCAGATCTATGGCCAGGGTTTCATTCCGAAGCCCCCTTGCCATTCTACCTTTAAGATTGGACTCACTTGTATCGTTGAGTCGCGAAACACAAAAAGGCATCTGGTTTGTTTGGCCTGTGGTCCTAACCCACGATCACAGGGAGGTGAACATGGAGGAACTAGCCTGCGCTAGGCCCCCGTAGGACTTCGGGAATTCTGTCCCTTAAGGAAAAGTGAAAATTTTATTATGCCGTAGTGGGTGTGTGACAAATTGGTATCAGAGCATGGTTACAACACTTAGCCTGCTTGGGCTCATGAACGAGTTGCACAGAAGCTCCGTTCGGAACACTCCTAAGAGGAGTAACCCTCTATCTTAAACCCTTTTATATTCAAAGGATCAAAGTTTGAAAATAAGAACCCGACTGTGTATGCATGTGAAAGAATTATGAATTTTTGCGCGGGTTATAAAAATGTATCTAACTACTGACTAACAACCAGCGTTTGTCTTTTTCACCCAAGCGGGCGATCAACCACGAGAAATTTACAGACGCAGAGAATGGTGACTCATCAAGAGGTGGGAGAGGGCTCTCACAATAGAGACGAAGAGTCTGACGAAAGAAGGGCAATAGGGACCCCTCCAGATCTAGTTGAGACTGTGAGGAGTCTCATGGTCGAGTTGCAAAGCTGCAAGGCTGACAATGAAAGGATGATTAAAGAACAAGAAAATCAGACAGAAATTAACATAGTTTTACTGTAGAGTTTATCTGATCTGCAAAGACAAATGCAACATGAACCTGAAACTCAGAAACATGGTCATGTCAGTGGCCACAATGAGAGGAGCACCTCGAAAAAGGTCCACCCCAGAGGTAAGGGACCAGTGCCGAGTGATTCCTCTGAGAAGGAAGTTGGCGATTCATAAGACTCTTCCAACAGTAGAACCGATTCCTATTCTCGAAGAAAACAGAAGAAGAAAAAGACTTCCAAGGGTCATAAATTTGAGGAATTCAGAAAGGCCAAACCACCCTCCTTCGATGGTGAGATAAAGAAGGGAGAGGAAGCAGAGGCCTGGCTTCTTGGACTAAAGAAATATTTCAGAGTCCATGATTTTTCATAAAATTTGAAGGCCTGAGTAGCCACCTTCAATCTGAATGGAAAGGCTTCCATTTGGTGGGAAGATCTTAAGAATGTGAAAGGGGTTCACGAAGAGGATCTGTCCTGGAAACAATTTGAGAAATACTTCCGGAAGAAGTATTTGTCAGAAAAATATTTCGACGAGAAGACAAAAGAGTTTTATGAACTCAAACTGGGGCAACTCACTATAGAGGAATATGTCAACAAATTTCTAGACTTGTTGAGATATGTGCCTTATATAAAAGTAGAAAAGGCAAAGGTGCAACGCTTCATCAGTGGGCTACCCAAGGATTACCAGAACAGAATTGAATTTGATGAGCCAAAGACCCTAGAAGGCACTATTCGAAAGGCAACATATTGTTAGGAACAATATGGACATCGAGCAGAACCTCGTGAAGGATGGAAACCAAAGAATAGTTCAAGGTTTCAGAAAAAGGGGATTAAATCCCCTGGATTTAAGAACTATAAGAAGAACCCAAGAATGAACTTTCCATCCCAGAGCATACTCCAGCAGAACTTTCCCTCATCGGGTGGAAGTAAAATTTCTGGACCTATACCAATAAAGACTGATAACCCAAAGAGAGAACCTTTGAAACGCTGGGGTTGTGGAGAAGAACATCTTCTGAGAGACTGTCGATACCGACAACAGAATAGTCGGAGGATTTATAACATCCAAGAAGCTACTACAGTCAATGATGTGGCCAGGAGTGTGCCGCAGATTTATGCAGCCTTGGATAATAACCAAGCTGACCATCAAGCTTCAGTGGTGGAGATAGAAGGTATGATATCCAACCATCTAGTGTCTATTTTGATTGACTCTGGTTCAAATTTGAGTTATATAGCCCCTAAAGCTGTTGATAAGTGTAAACTACAACCACAAAAACAAACCAAGCCATGGTTGGTACAGTTAGCCACTGGCACCAAAAGAAGGGTAGCAGAGGTCATACCAGCCTACCAATTGATGTTGGGTGAATTTCCCACCCAAGAAACCCTTAACGTATTACCCCTCCAATTGTATGATCTGTTGATTGGTATGGACTGGCTAGCCACCCATAAAGCCAGATTGGACTGTTACCATAAAACCTTAGAATGCGTGAGCAAAGAAGGAAAAAGGATGACCCTTCAAGGGATCCGAAAACCTGTCTCGCTGAGACAAATATTAGCTCTGCAAATGAGAAATTATTGCCAAAAGGGATGTCCCCTATATGCAATACAGGTGTCGGAAACCATAGAAGGTGACAAACCCAACCTTGAAGATCATCCTACCTTGAAGGAATATAGAGATGTGTTTCTGGAAGAGGTACCAGGTCTACCTTCAAGAAGAGACATAGACTTCTCGATAAAACTCGCACCGGGAGCGGTGTCGGTGTCTAGGACACCCTACCGGATGAGCACACCCGAGTTAGTTGAATTCAAATTGCAATTAAAAGAAATGATGGATAAGGGTTATATTTGACCCAGCGTGTCTCCATGGGGAGTGCCAGTTCTGTTTGAGAAAAATAAGGATGACACCCTTAAACTGTGTATAGATTATAGACAACTCAATAAGGTAACCATAAAGAACAAGTACCCCTTGCCTAGGATCAATGATCTGTTAGATCAATTGGGAGGCGTGTCTATTTTCTCAAAGATCGACTTGAGATCGAGATACCATCAAGTGTGAATCAAGGGTGAAGACATCCATAAAACTGCCTTCTGGACGAGGTATGGTCACTATGAGTTCGTGGTAGTGCCATTTGGGTTGACCAATGCCCCTGCCACTTTTATGTGCTTGATGAACAATGTACTCGGTAAATTTCTAGACAAATTTGTGCTAGTTTTTATTGATGATATATTAATTTACTCTAAGAATAGAGAAGAGCATGAAGAACATCTTAGGCTTGTGCTACAAGTATTCAAAGAGCATCAGCTCTATGCTAAATTCAACAAATGTGACTTCTTCTAGAAGCAAATACATTACTTGGGTCATGTTCTGTCCGAAGAAGGGGTAGCAGTGGACCTTGACAAAATCAGGTCCATCATGGAATGGCCTACCCCAAGGGATGTTTCAGATATCAGATCCTTTATAGGATTAGCAGGATATTACAGGAGATTTATAGAAGGATTATCTAAGATTGGTTGTCCAATCACTGCCCTCCAGAAGAAGGGGACAAAATTCTTGTGGACGCAGAAATGTGAAGAAAGATTTCAAACCGTGAAACATCTATTGAGCCATGCACCCGTGCTGAAAATTGCCGACCCAAAAGATGACTTCCTCGTGTGCACAAATGCCTGTAAGGAAGGGCTCGGAGGAGTCCTTATGCAGAAAGGAAGTGTGATCTGCTATGAATCATAAAAATTGAATGAGCATGAAGTCAACTATGTGACCCATGATCTAGAACTGGCGTCCATAGTGCATGCCTTGAAAATGTGGAGGCATTACCTCCTGGGAAGAAAATTTGTACTTATGACAGATCACTATGGATTGCGATCCCTGTTTGATCAACCAAAGCTCAACGCCAGACAGGCTAGATGGATGGCCCTCCTTAGCGAATTTGATTTCGAAATCAAACACATTAAAGGAAAAGAAAATAGGGTTGCCGATTCCCTTAGCAGAAGCATGAAAACAATTCACCTGGTAGCAGTGAGCACCTGCAAGACAGATGTCAAGGAAAGAATCAGAAATGCACAAGAAACAGATCCCTTCGTTCAGACTGTGACCATGTACCTACAACAAGAACCCGCCGGAGTAAAATATGAAGGCTATCAGATGACCGAAGGAGGTCTGCTCACTTACAAAAACAGATTTTATATTCCAGCGTGTGATGACTTGAAGAGGTTCATTATGGATGAACTACATAAAATACCCTACTCGGGTCATCCAGGATACCAGAAAATGGTCACTGCCACCAGGAAACAATTTTATTGGCCTGGATTGAAGAAAGACATAGCCGAGTACCTAGCCAAATGCATAGAGTGCCAACAGGTTAAAGCAGAACATCGACACCCAGTAGGATTATTGCAACCTTTACCAATCCCATAATGGAAATGGGAAACCATCTCCATGGACTTCATCACTGGATTACCAACCTCAACCAAACATAATGACGCCATTATGGTGGTGGTGGATGAATTAAGCAAGTCTGCTCACTTCATCCCTGTCAAGTCGACCTGCAAGGAAATCGATATCGCCCAGGTATTCATGAAAGAGATATTCAGACTGCATGGTATGCCAAAAGAGATCGTGTCTGATAGAGACACAAAATTTACTTCCAACTTTTGGAAATCATTGATGGCTGGTTTAGAGACCAATTTGTTGTTTAGCACCACCTATCACCCTCAAACCGACGGACAGACAGAAAGAGTGAATCAAATATTAGAAGACATGTTAAGGATGCATGTAATGCATCGACCCAAGAAATGGGAAGACTACCTGCCACTGGTAGAATTCGCTTACAACAACGGCTACCAAGCATCCCTAAAGATGAGTCCCTTCGAGGTCCTCTATGGTAGGCCGTGTAATACTCCAGTCAGCTGGAGTAATCCCGTAAACAAGATATCTTTTGGACCCGATATATTAAAATAAATGGAACAACAAGTGACTCAGATAAAAAAAAATATGAAGGTCGCTCAAAACCAACAGAAAAGTTATGCCGACCAAAAGAGAACTCCAAGAGAGTTCAAAACGGGAGACCATGTATATCTCAGATTTAGGCCCAGGAAGAGTTCCCTGAAAATGGGAGCTTGTGCCAAGTTGGCACCTCGGTATTGTGGACCCTTTGAGGTTCTAGATAGAGTGGGACCTGTAGCCTATCGGCTAGCACTTCCTCCCAYAGTCAAAGCACATAATGTTTTCCATGTTTCATTATTGAAGGAATATGTACATGATGCTAATCATATAATTGATTGGTCTGTGATTCAGGTGGAACCGGAGGGAGAATTTCTACCAGAACCCCAATGTATACTGGACAGAAAGGAAACCCCGCTCTGGAACCAAACCATTACATAGGTCAAGGTGCAGTGGAAACATTTTGGCCCAGATGAGGCTACATGGGAAATGGAGGATTCCATGAAACAAACATATCCGATTTTGTTTACATTTGTACATGCAGGTCATGTTGATAGATAGAACATCGAGGATGATTTTCCTTTAAGGGGGAGGGAATTGTAACACCCTATTCCCCCCCAGTCTGTAAAAATAACTATATTGGCCAAGTACCGTGGCAAACTCAAAAATGTGAATGTGTGATGTAAATAGACCTTGTGAAAAAGGTTGATGAATGTGAATAATATTATGAATATATATTGCAGGATTGATGAGAGGGGAATATGCTGAAAAAAATAGACCACGATGGCTGGATAAAGGTGGTGGAAGGCACCTGGAATGGTGGTGTTAACTTCCATCGAAAACCAATACCGTATTTGGTCTTCGCTGGCCCGAAGAACCAAGAGCGGCTCGCTGGCCTAAAATTAATTACTCGCAGGTTGGTAGGTGGATGGCTCCTCATGCGTAATGAGGGATGGGGGTGAAACCTCCCATTCATGGGGTCCTGACACCTGACCACCGCGAGGGATATCATGCCACGTGCAACTTCGCCGGAAAGGAAAACGGTAGGAGGAGTGTGCGATCATGGGCAAATGCGAGGGAGGAAGAACTCTGGAAAAATATGCAGAGTGAGTGATAGTGGAGAAGAAGGAGAGTAACCTTCGTTCTCGGTCATTGGCAGACAGAGACGCAGTCTCACAGTATCGTGGTCTCAGCTCGGGGGTGGCTAGTGGTAAATCCGCTGGGAGTCACTGAGCCTACGGTTGGGTGGAAACGAGCACCCCTCTCAGCAGTTGCATCACCTTTGGTGTTTTTCTGATAAGTGTTTTGTCTCTGGCATCTTGAAATATATATATTCTGGCATTTATGCTTATAAGCTATGAAATTGTGAATGATTTCAGTGCAAGAATGTCTATATGGTGTTTTGATCAGTACTGGTAGTTGCATGCTTATAATGGAAAGACTACATATGGCTTATGTTTTCATAAATCACTATTTATATGCATATTGATCTAATTCATACTTCACGTCTGGTTCTCGAGAGAGAGATACCCTTATCTACCTCAGATAGTACCCTGGGTAAACCTCCCCATAGAGATACCCTCCTTGAAAATCCCATCAAGAACCTGGAAAGAGGATGTGAAGGCGCAAGGCCTTAGTAACCCTGCACGAGGAGGAACGATCCTCTTGAAATCCCAAGATGGCCGTGTAGGGATAAGTATCGTTTGATGGGCGAGATCTTGTCGGAAGATCTACGGTCACTCACGGTCGTTAGATTGGAAGGAGAAGAGGGGGCATTAAATGCCTCAACCCCTTTCCTTTGTTTTCATGAGTAGCAAGTAGAGACCGAGACCCACTCAAGTCCTAGACTTGATGAAGGAGAGCAATAGATGTGCTGAAGGCTCTTTTAAGAGTCAAACCCAGGAGAAAGAGCGCAAAGCTCCCAAGTCCCTCATAGTTGATGAAGCTCAGGACAGATAGCATCTGGTCAGATGCGCAGACCCTGTAGGAATTCATATAGGTCAAGGAAATCTTTCACGGCTTCAGAGTGGAGAAGCCCGGGAGGGATAGTGCCGTTTTGCGCATGGAGCCATAGCTGTGAAGGTCGTAGAGGAGAAGCAAAGGTCGAAACCTTTGATACTTAAGAAATATTCCAAGGAGAAGAAATAGAAGTGCATGCTCAAGGAAGAGCTACAACTGTCGTTAGATTAGTTGGAGCAAAATAGATCTGGGTCGTCAAAAATGTACGTCTAGACGCACACAAAAGAGAGAAGAATCGGACGACAGAGACACTTCGAGATAAAAGTGGCGAACAACCAATAACCGTTGGATCTTGCAGAGTTTCAAGGCGGTTAGGGTTCAGTGCTTCAACCCACGAAGTCGCGAGAGGATCAAGACCGTCCATCCGAGGAGGATAGGTGGCAGAGATCCAGGGATCTTGCGAACTCGGAGGTTCCCAAGGTAAGATCCCAAAGGTTGGGTGCTCCAAGTCATGAGTGGCGAAGTCGAGAGAGGATCAGGACCGTCTATTTGAGGAGGACAGGTGGCAAAGATCCAGGGATCTCGCGAACTTGGAGGTTCGCAAGGCAAGATCCCAAAGGCTGGGTGCTCCAAGTCGCGAGTGGCGAAGTCGCGAGGAGCGGAGATAGCCATTGGATCCAGAGAATAGGAGGACCGTTGGATCAAGAACCCCATCGTCTATCGCGCATTGGGGGGTTTGGAGGTTGAAAAGAGTCGTTCACGACTTCATGAGTAGTGAAGTGCCGAGAGCCGGGCACGAGAGAACATGTGGCAGAACTTCAAGGTGGGGCTTGCGTGATTGATGGGTGGACACACGTCGCTTGGAGAAGGGAGTCAATGCTCTGTTGATTTCTCACGTCTCAGGGATTCGTGGGATAAGAGCATGAGAGCTCGACCCTTGGACTTGCGAAGTCGCAAGTAGCGAGAACGCGAGAGGGAAAATTAAATATCGCTTCTCGGGGGTTCATGAAGGGAAGGTGCCAAGATTTGACGCTACAACTCGCGAAGTGGCGAGTGCGAGCAATGCGAAAGGAAGGTCAACCTTCGCTGACTTTCAAATCTCGGAGGATCACATAAGGAAGGAACGAGATTTCAACCATTGAAATCACGAAGTGACATATATCGAGAGGATCTAGCATTTAGCCTAGCCGGTAGTCACGCGTAGAGGACGCTGACATAGGGAAGCTATACCCATTTCGTGATCTCGGGTATCGACGATTTGTGAAGAAAATTCGAGGGTCTTCGACTCATGACTCGCGAGGTCACGAGTTGTGAAAGGTGTCGAAATTTAGTTGCGTATGTGGTCCTATCGAACTAGGGACTAAAGAAAGGGAGCTAGTGCTTTGTCATTAAGATGCCGGTAGATCTGGACGACCAGAATCTGCACGCTCAGATCTATGGCCAGGGTTTCATTCCGAAGCCCCTTTGCCATTCTACCTTTAAGATTGGACTCACTTGTATCACTGAGTTGCGAAAAACAAAAGGGAGACTGGTTTGTTTGGCCTGTGGTCCTAACCCATGATCACAGGGAGGTGAATAGGGAAGAACTAGCCTGCGCTAGGCCCCCGTAGGACTTCGGGGATTTTGTCCCTTGAGGAAAAGCACAAATTTTATTATGCCGTAGTGGGTGTGTGACAGACGGCTACTCACACTCACAAGAAGATGATTACATTAAGGATTTGAAGGCCTTTTTACAATAAAGAATAATGCAAAAACCCTAGACATCCAAAAACCTAACCCTAGGAGATGAAGCGCCAAAAGTCACGTGGGCCCCGTTTGGGTAAGTTAGTACATCAACTTCTCGGTGTCGTAACGTTTGCATATGATCTCTGTTTTAGACACATGATAGCCCGTTGGAAAGGTATCATCGAGGAGATTCATTTTAGGGGCTCAATCATACCTTCAACTATCATTGATAATCTCTATCTCGAAAAACCTTCATTTAGGCCCTTAAAATGGCCCTAGAAGTTAAAAACTGCTAAAAATAGTAAATTACCAAAATTGCCAGAAAACTGTTTTGAGCTGGTTGGAAAAGGTGGGTGGCCATCAATATCCACCTGGATCAGTTATTGCTAACAACATTTTTTGATTAAAGTGTAAATTTTAAAGTCTTTGTCGACAATGACATCAGTTGTCAACGCGTCTGAATTTTAACCATCGTAAAAAATGGTGCTATCGGTAGCACCACTTTTCAAAATGGGGTAAAAAATGTGACCCTTGAAAAAATGAGAACTCTCGAGAGTTCTCATTATGTTGGTAACTATGTTCATGTAAAATTGTTGTTGGGAAGACACATTTGGCACATGGCAAGAGGAATCCATTCAAAGATCCTAAAAATGACACTAAACCTAATGCACCTAGTGCTTCAAACAGGGTTTGTAATGATTCTAATGCAGGTGCTTCATAGAAGTAATAATGAAAACCATGTAAGTACTATGGAAAAACCAATCACATTGAAAACAATTGTTTTAAGAGGTGTAATGAGCTTTCCAAATCCAAGAAGAAAGCCTCTAAAGAAAAATGTTTAATTGTCACTGCATATTTTATTCTGCCAAGTAAATCATCCTCCTCTCCTATGGAATGGACCTTGGATTCAGGGGCCTCCAATCACGTCATTGGTAATGGTTCTTTGTTTACCTTTTACGATAAAGAAAATCATTTGGCTTAGAAAGTTTCAATTTGTGATGACAACAATCTTTTAGTAATGTGGTGTGGCAATGTTTATGTTTCTAATGGTGTACCAAAAGATGTTTTTTCATGTTGAAGGCATGCCAATCAATTTTCTTTTTGTTTACCATGCTTGTAAAAATGATATAAATTTGAAGCTTGTCATGATCACTATGTATTGAAAGATATTAATAATGGGTTCAAATTGTTTCATCTGGCCCTATTGATCATGATGTTTGTTGGTTTAAGTTTACTCTCCTCTTTCGACGAACAACTTTTTTATTATTATGTTGCACATGCCGATGAGCAAAGTAAGTTGTGGGATGAAAGATCAGGCCACTTGAATTTTGGTAAAATGCAACTATTGTCTAAGATAGTACATGGCTTACCTCCAATTTCTTCCACTAAGGGTGTTTATGAAGGTTTGTGTCCTCAACAATCTTCACAAAGAAAACTTGAAAGTGATAAAGCTTGGCATGCCCTATAACGATTGCGGTTGGTTCATAATGACATATGTGGTCCTCTTGATATTCCCTCCTTATCATGCTCTCTACTTGATCACCTTCATTGATTATTACAATAGGAAAGCTTGGGTATATTTCTTGAAATATAAAAGTGAAGCATTTGTTATCTTTCAAGAATGTAAAGCCCCAGTTGAAAAATAATTTGGGAAATGCATCAATACTTTTTGTATTGATAATGTGGGAGAGTACACTAAAAATGAATTTTCAACATATTTAACAAAGCATAACATTAAACGTCAAAGGACTGTTCCTTACACACCTTAATAGAATGGAGTTGCACAAAGGAAAAACATAACTCTATTTTAAATGGCTAGTTGTATGTTGCATTCACAAGGACTTAATAAAAGATTGTGAGCAAAAGAAAGTAAAAGAAATTTGTTGTGAAAATCATATTTTGAACATGGTTCCTCTTAAACCACTTTTGCATATTACTCAAAGAAAAGTGGAGTGGTAGATGACTAGATATTAACAATTTCAAAGTATTCAGCTAAGAGTGTTGGGCTCAATGGAAGAAGTTGGAGCCCAAATCTCATAAATTCATTTTTGTTGGTTATAGTGAGGATTCTAAAACATACAAGTTATTTGATCCATCTATTCAAGATATCATCATTCATAGGGGTGTACAAATCCATGAAATCTCTACACCACTAGATTCTACAAAACCTCATGTTGCCTTGAATTTACCTAAGTCTTCAAATGATTTTGTGTCTATCAATGCTTCAAGTGATGAAAAACATTAACTTTCTTCTTGTTTGAGCTTGAAAACCACTTGAATATCTAGGTTGTAATGTTGGTATTCCATTTGACACTCGTAGGACTAGATTAGAATTTGTTCTTATGGAAAAAATGTTAAACATAGATGATCCTTCCACTTATGTAGAGGCTAAAGGAAATACAGGATGGGAGAAAACAATAGTTGTTGAATATGATTATTTGATTAAGAATCATACTTGAGATTTAGTTCACTTTCTCCTGGGAATAATCTTGTTGGATGTAAATGGGTCTATACGACCAAATTTAATGCATATGGATAGATAGAAAAGCAAAAGGCTCCCTTAATAGCAAAAGGGTTTCTACAGAGAGAATATATTGATTACACTGAAACATCTGCTTTAGTTGCTAAAATGAACACCATAAGAACTATTTTTTCTCGTGTTGCATCTTTTCACTAGGAAATTCACCAAATGGATGTCAAGATTGTTTTTCTAAATGGTGATCTTCATGAATAAATTTATATGCAACAACCACTTGGTTTAATCACTTATGATACTTCAAGTTTGATATGCAAGTTGAACAAGTCCTTATAAGGTCCTAAACAATCACCTAGGGATTGGTATGAGAAATTTGATACTCATTTCTTGATGAGTGGTTTCAAGTAGCGTTGATTTGATCCAAATCTATATGTTCATTTATTTAAAGATGATGTTGTCATAGTTTTTCTTTATGTGGATGATTTTATTCTCATAGGTAGCGAGATTTTATTAATCATGGAATTCAAGAATGATGTAAAGCATAATTTTGAAATGAGGCCTTTTACATTACTTTTTGGGTCTTCAGGTTTGGTATATTGTTGATGGGATTTACCTTTTAAAGCCTAAGTATGCTTTGGATTTGCTTGGTTGGTTTCACTTGAGGGATTGTAAGCCTTCACCAACACCTTTTCAATCCGAAGTCAAATTAACAGTCGTATGTGAATCACCTCTTGTTGCTGCCACACTCCATTGCCAAATTGTTGGTAGATAGATTTATTTGACTCATTGTAGGCATGCTCCTTCTTTTGCTGTTAGTATGGTTTCAAGGTTCATGCGAAAGCCTCATGGAATTCATTGGAAAGAAGTTAAAAGGATTTTGATATAAACTATGTTTTTTTTTTTCCTCTCAATGTAATGTTTTGAGTGAATCACCATACCCTTCAAATCCTGATTTTCTGAATATTTTTGTTGTTCCAAAGTATTCTTCTGCTCCACAATGCTTCTCAATATGTCTCTTTTCCAAATCTGTCTCCTGTAAATTTTGGAAAAATAATGAAAATATTGAATACTCTCTTAATATTAAAAAAACTTTATGAAAATGGTTTAGAGTGAATCACCATACCTTTCAAATAATCATATTCTGAATAATATTGTGGTTCCAAAGTATTCTTTTTTCCAAATGTTCCTCCATATGTCTCTTGCAAGTCTCTCCCCTGCAAAATTCTGCAAAATAATGAAATAGTGAATATTTTTATAGTATTTAAATGATTTTCTGAAATTCAATTCTCGCTTTTTTTTTTTAATTGTTTTAAAAAAATCGCGTTCTTTTTTTTTAACTTTTTCAGCACGACGATGATTTTATGTAAGACACATTGGTGCAACCATATTACATTACACATTGATGCGTCCATATTAATTGATGCACTGGAGACATAATTGTTTTTTATTAACAAAATCTTGAAACATGGTGTGGTTGATTTTTCAATGCACCGATGCTTATTGTTAATATGTGCACCGATGCGTTTTTGGTTTATAAGTGCTCTGAGATGCTTTTAAAGTTATTTGAACTTTTGTTTGCACATAAAATAGTATATTCATATCAAATTGTCTTTTAGGATGAATTCACATGACTTACAATACTTCAAGTATACATTTTACGTTTTATGTCTCTTTATTCTTAAAAAATGGTTTCAAAACTATATTCAAACTCAAATTGTGGTATGGTCCTCGAAATTTATTTTAGATATATACATGAAAATTTGTTGCTAATTTTGCTGAAATGCAGGGAGAAAACCTTATTATATGATCAAATGGCCAATTCTTCAAATTCCATCCCATTCCATATTGCTCAAAGTTCATCGTGGAGTTCTCCCTTTCAATCTCTAGTAAGTTTAACTTATTTTATTTATGTTTCGATTATCTCATTGATTTTTTTTTATCCATGTCAATCTGAATAAAAATGTATCCAAATTTGTAGGATCCTGATTCAAAATAGAGTTTAGATGTAGAAAATATTCTAGTAACGGTTCAAAAATGTCGAAAGGTTTTATCATAAGCAACATACCACAAATAGTTGGTAGATGAAAATGGACAACCGCTTTACCCTGCCAATTGTGACATTACATCTTTTAGCCACAATCCTTGGTTGACGATGGTAATAATTGTTGGGTATAATGTAATTTGAACAAACAAATTATTGCATTGTGTTTACTAATATCATCGATGTACTAATGTTCAATATTTTTAATATTAGGATTCTTTTGATGATGAGCGACCTACCTGCCATGTTTCGTTGCACCTCACAACAATGTTAACCTGAGAGAAGGATGCAATGAGAGCACAACTTGAGAGGAATCGTACTAAGAATGGTTGAATCAACCATCTATTCAATTCCTGCTATGTCTAGATTCACTAATTAGGAATGACTACAACAATAGTAGTTCTTCAGAAGTTGGTAATGGAGACAATAAAAAATAGGTTGGTATGGATGATTACTTACGGGATACAACTGCCATGGAGACAATGTTGTTAGATGCATTCTAGAACGATGAGCTAGGGGATGATGCTCATATCAATGATACAATTTTTGAAATCCTAAAATATGCTTTCACCACCCCTCTCTTTGGACCTAGTGCATGGTCAAATTCTACCTAGCTTGGGACAACAATGTTAATGTACAACGTGAAAGCAAAGCTTGGCATGTCAAACACATGTTTCTCGACAATATTGAGGTAATTGACCAGCAAGTGCCTTATATTAATTTTGAGAAATCTTGTCACATAATCAACATTAGAAATGGTTTCTTTTATAAACATTAAATGACCTTGTACATTTCTATTGCCCACTACTTGCAGGATATTAAAAGTTAAGGTTCTTCCTAGTGATAATGTTTTGTCCGGTAGCTGCGAAGAGAAAAAGTGGTTGTTGAAAATGTTGGGTGTTGACTATATATCATAGCATGCATGTTC
>JZKD02S1675305.1:109015-126970 GCA_000966675.3 Picea glauca
GAGGGTTTCCCAGGATAAATGCTGTGTCTCTTGTGAATGTGTATTTCTCAGTGATCTTGTTCTTATGTTGCTCTTATCTATTGAAATGCAAAGAACTATAATAATGGCATAAAAAATTAATAAAAACAAGAACCAATTGTTGACTTAATTAAAGAGTAGAGCAAAAACTCATGGATGGAAAATTAAGAAACCCCATACTTGTGTAAAAATTGCTAAGGAGAAATAACCAAGCCTGTATACCTCCTCCACGACCGAGAAAAGCGGAGCAAAAACAACCAACAAAAGCAAATGAAAAATGGCTAGGGTGGCGTGCTCGAGGAGGGTTAGAGCGATGTGCATTTACTGCATGTTGTATCTACACTTACACTCTCATTCATGGCCAATACGAGCAAGCCAACTATACAACTCATCAACCATTAAATACAAATAAATTAAATACAAGCCGAATTCCCCATAGTTTTCCAATGTTTCAAACTTACATATGAACCAACCTTTGTCAAAGTTCCTATGTAACACATATATCAAAACCTTTCCAGCGATACAAAGTCCCAACCTTATATTTCCAATTTAAACAATGTGCACAACACTTGTAGCAAGGGATTAAGATGATCACCAAACCATACACCATATACCATATAAAAATTAAAACTGGAGTGTAGGCCCTTCATCAATTTAAAGGCAACATACTTATGCTTTATGGGAGATAATTTGGACAACCTCATTTCCTCTTTAGTCACCTTACCCATCACATCCTGTAATTTATTATTTCGACAACGATTTCAAGCAAATAAAACTGCAGAGATCGTATCTTAGCCAACTCATAAACACATAAAACATAAGTGTCGCCTCTTCATCATAGTCACACAAGTCACACAAGGGGTCCCACCTATTAGTATATTATTAAATATAATTAAATAATAAGGCTTTGCAACCATTTGCAAGCAGGTACCCTATGTTGCGCTTTTGGGCATCAACGAACTGGCAACTCCAAGGGAAATCTGTTTTCAACAAATTAAGAACTCAGATTGTTTGTTTTCACAGATCGATGAACACATATCAAAGGATTATGACCAAAATGATTATGCAGCAGGGAGGAAAATATGGTTTAAGGGAAATAATGATACGCGATTTTGGGAATAACTCATGAAAAGTGGTATGTATGAGGGAGTTTGGTCTTGCATGCATAACATTCGATCAATCAAAGTAAATAGTGTTTCTTCATGTTTCAAGGAGAAATTTTCTGATATGCTCTTTTGAATCTCAGGATGGACGGAAGAAAGGGATAGCAGAAAAAAGGGAAGAGACCAAATCATCTATCTAACAACAGTACTGAAAGAAATAAACATTTTCAGCGATGTCTAAAAGGAGGACATCGTGACAACTGTGTAAAATTTATTTTTATTGATCAACAATAATTACAGAATGATATTGTTGTGGCAAACTGATCCAAAACTTATTCCTAATAAACATTAAAACAAAATAGCAAAAAATAAAACAACAAAAATTGAAAATTCAATTGAGCCAAGCATAATAAAACAACGAAACAAAAATATATGTACAATAGTGATTCCAATATGGAATTTAGTAATGAATATGGTTCCACATAATGCTTCAAGTGGGAACCATTGGTACTATCAGAAAACAATTGCTCTTCCAAATATTTTAAAAGACAAGAGTTTGTACCTAGGACAAAAGCGATTTTGAAAGGACCTAGCCATAATTTATGAAATTTCAAATGTCTTCCTTTGTCAACATGGGATGAGTCCCAAAGTAAAACTTTCTCATTCACTTTAAATTTGACAACTTTTGCATGTTTTTTAAAGTACTTCTTTATAGTTTGTTGTCTTTCTTTATATTCCCCAAGGAAAAATTTCTTTGTTCTTCTAGGGCTAATAGTGGATTTATCCTTTGAGGGACATTGGAAGAATTTAATTCTTCAATCTGTAGCATAAGCCTTAAAGATGAGAGTTCCAACTCAGTAGGTAGAATGGCTTCTTGGCCATAAACCAACTGAAAGGGGGTGCAACYTGTGCTTACCTTGGTGGTAGTGCRGTCTTCCCAAAGGGCATAAGTGAGGAGGGTGTGTCATTRACRAGGTTTATCTTYGATGAGCCTCTTTATGATCCTAACCATATKTTTGTTAGTAGACTCAAATTTCCCATTTACTTGAGGGTARTAAGTGGATGAGGTGAAATGTTTGACTCCCAACCTAACTAGGAATTGAGTCAATTTTGCGGAAATGAAAGYRGGRCCATTRTCTATAATAATCTCAAAAGGAATGMCAAATYTGGAGAAGATATTAGTTTCTAGGAAATAAATTACATGTTCATCATGTGATTGTCTAAGAGGGACAACTTCATTCCACTTAGTGAAATAATCGRTGGTTGTCAAAATAAAAACATRCCCTACGAAAGACATAGGATTAATAGGACCAATAAATTCTAGGCCCCATTTAGAAAAAGGAAAATTTGGGAGAACAAGTTGTAAAGGCATGGTGGAAAGACRCTCTTTCCCATCGAATTTTTGGCATTTGTCACAAGATCTTGYGAATTTATAAGAATCTCAAAAAATTGAGGGCCAATAATAACCATTTTTGATGATTTTAAAAGCAGTAGCTTTAGCAGAAAAGTGGCCACCAACGTGAATGMCARAATMTGAAGATTCATGATTTTCATGTAGTAATTTATGTRTCTCCTCGTTRTTTACACATCGAAGTAATATACTATCAAGAGACCTTCTAAACAAGAAGTCTCCTAAAATAACRTACCTAGAAGATTYAAGGTGAAGTCTCCTCTTCTGATGAGGAAGTCATCTGGGCATTTMTGATATTGCAAGTAATACCCAAGATTTTTATACCAGGGGTGCTCAACAACAAAAAGGGTTTGAYTATCAATATAAAACAATGCTGAAAGAGGATTATCCTGATTGTCAATTTCTTCACTTAGTTMAGGATGTTGGGCTAAGTRAAGGGCTAGGTCTTGTCCCTTGATTGTTTTTGAATTCATGATCGTCAAATCATGCTCTTGAATCTTGGCAAGCCAATGTGSATGTTTTCTTAAAAGATAACTTTGTGAAAGCARAAACTTGCCAACATGCAAAGGGACTTTTACCTACGTATGTTTTCCTAGAATARAGTGGCRAAATTTATCTATASCTTTAACAAGAGMAWATGCATGTTTCTCAATATACAAGTAMTTGAATTCATCATTTGATAAACTTTGKCTCATGTAAGCTAYAKGTTTTTCATTATTCTRGTCATCACATTGTAAGAGAATAACAAAAAYTGCTTCCTYAGTKGCATTAGTGTATATGATAAAATCTTTCTCAAAGTYTGGTTTCGCTAGAACCARTGGAGAACTTATTTCCTTCTTAATCCTAATGAAATAYTTTCYGACATCATYTRTCCAAGAAAAAGAGYGATCMTGCTTTAGAATATTATGTATTGGTTTAACCATTACAACAAAATTAGGAACAAACYTGYGAACACAGTTGATAATTCCCATAAAGCCTTGAACCTCCTTTTTGGAAGTGGGGGCRGGAAGGTTCAGAATAGAAATAATCCTTTCRGGATCTATTCTTATTCATGAATTAGAGACTATATGTCCAAGGATCTTTCCCTTGGTGACACCAAAAATAGATTTAGAAGTATTTAAASAAATACCRAATTTTYTGCATCACATAAGAAATTTTCTAAGATGACCAAAATGATCTAATCRATTCTTYGAATAAAYARTCAAATCATCAAGATATACTTGGATAATTTTACYGATCARATCATCAAAATMTATTTGMATATMTCTTTGGAAAGTGGCACCTACATTATACAAGCCAAAAGGCATGCGTTCATAAGCAAATATGCCCTAGYGTGTAGTAAAGGTRGTTTTGTATCTATCAGTCCTTTTTACCTTGATTTGATTATATCTAGAAAAAACATCAAGTAAGGACATCATTTGTGACCCTGCAACCTRTTTCAAAATCATTTCCATATTAAGGAGAGGAAAAYGATCTTTAACARTTKCTCTATTCAATGTGTGAAAATCAACGCATAATCGAATATGACTAGTTGTCTTCCTAATAGGAACTAAATTTGAAACCCACTTGGAATATTTCACTGGGAAGATTATACCAACCTTCAAAATATTTTTTAGCTCCTTTCTAATAGTAGCTTCTAGTGCAAGGTTAATGGATCATTGTTTTTTCCTAACTAGTTTTATCTCTTCCTTGATAGGAATGGAATGTTGTTTGAGAACAGGATAAAAACCACGAAGATCCTCATATGACCATGTAAAAACATCTTGAAATTCATGTAGTAGTTATGTGAATTTCACCTTTTCTTCGTCGGAACATTAGGCACCTAGTTTAACCATCTTTGGAGATTCAGATGTCCCAAGGTTCAAGGAAATGGTATCACCCACTTTCCTTTTCAACTCCTCTTCCTTTTGTATCTCTTTGTTGCCTACATCACTTGATAGATATGAACGCTTGAGATGATTCAAGCCTTTTGGAAATTCGTTTTCTTCCATAAATATGATTTCCTTGGGATTAAATGGTTCATTTTGTATGAAATCACATATTCCTTCATCATTAGGGAAACCCTTCCATGACTCTACATTATCAGTAATGTGAGGGCGATATAAGGATTGAAATGTACAATCATGCCTTTGAGGTAGAAGTTGTCGAGTAGGAGATGTTGCAAATACAACTAACCTATCAACCATTGAATTAAGTTCCCTCTTAACATGGGTGATGTTAAATGATAATAGGTTCGAGATAAGCATCCAAACAACTTGGGTATAACATTTCATCAACTTATTTCTAGGAGAATAGATTTTACGCACAAGGTTCACAACAAGTTCAAAATCACCAAAAACTGTAAGGTGGCCGCAATTGAGGTTATAAGAATTTTTGATGCCTAGCAGTAAGGCTTCAAGCTCAATGACATTGTTCATGCAAGCAAACTCTAACCTATAAGAAAAATTGTGAATTTTACCTATAGGTGAGTATATGATAATGCCAACTCTGTTACCTTCGTTTGAGCATGAGCCATCGAAATGCATGTGCCACATACCATCTTCCAAATCAATTTGTTCCAGAGTAGTGTCACCCTCATTAACAAAGATAGAGTACACTCCTAAGTCTTCCTTGAGATAGTTTACATTCGGTTGAGGAATTCTCTCTATGTATGGTGAAATTATTCCTTCTCTTAGGACTATAATATTCTTTCCATTTCGAGGAACAGATAAGTGTGTTCCATCAAGCGAAAGATATCCACCTGTTAGGGATTTTCAGTCTCTTCCTAATATAATATAATAGTTGCTTACTAGCATGTTGATTACTTGGATGTTGAGGGTTGTCCTTATTTCGGGATGTGCACACAGAAATAAAGTTACATCTTTGATTTCACCTATAGTTGATTGTTGCAAACTATTATAGGAGAGAATGCTTCTATAATTTTCATTAGTACATGATAATCCTATCTCTCCCATGATGATTTTTGACATTATGCTTGGACCCGAACCGCCATCGATTAGGAAACAATGGGCTATATTATCCATAATTTTTACAGAAATAAAAAAAAATGGAGGTTCTTTACAGGGTGTGTAAAATTATTTACACCTATCTTATTTATAGTGGGATCCTCTTATTTTTCCTCTTTAGAAAGGTTGGCTATGGTAGAATATTTTCCTTCCATAAAATTCTTGAGATGATTTTGTTGTTCAGGGATGGAAACCATGTCCAAAAGAGTAGTATATTCCTTTATATTAGCCAATTGGTTAAGGATGTTGTACTTGGAAGAGGGAAGAGGGAAAAAAACTCCTTGAATTTCGAGAATTTTGACAGTTTGTACATTAGTACCTTGTGAATATGAGGCTGGAGTGGAAGAAGTACGAGGAGGATCATATTTCCCTTTAGGAAAATAATATTTGTTCCTAGTATTTATTATCATAACATCTTCCGGTTCTTCCCAATCTAGAACAACAATAGTGGTTTCAGGCTTCTTGCCAAAGATTTTATCTCTGGCATTCTTCTTAATTTCACAAGTACTTTCTTCATGGTTTTCTTCACAAAAGTTACACCAACTGCGAGACATTATGGATTTGGGCTGAAAAGTGTTCTCATTTGTATGCCTAAAAGGCGTTGAGGAAGAGGAAGATACCCTAGTGGGGTAACATTCCCCTTTCATTCATAGGCTATCATACGATTGTTCATATCTTGCACAAGTTGTAGGATGGAAGACATATATGTTTGCTTGACTGAGTCTTCTTTAGGGAGACTTGTTCTTTCAAGTTACTCTTCGTACTCCAGGAAAGTGTGGAGAGTGAAGCAAAGATTTTCAATAGCCTTTTCTTCGAGCCTATGACGATAAGGAGAGGGAAGAACATTATAATAATGCATGAAAGATGCTTTATTTTGGGGGAAGATTAGTTCAGGGATTTGATTGTATAATTTGGTGAAACGAAGTTTGAAGGAATTAATAGTCTCACCATCTTTGTAAGAAATATTGTTATATTCGCATAATTGTTCGGTCAGGCTATTGGATTGTCCATAAGTGGACTTGAATCAATAAACCAACTCTTCCCAAGTAGAAAGGATTTTTGGAGGGAGATAAAAAAAATTAGCTGCTGTTTTTCCTTCAAGGGAGTTGACAAATAAGTGCATGCATGTATCATTATCGTTAGCCTTGATATTATGACAAGAATTAGAAAATGCCACTAGGTGTTTGTTTGTAGAAACAATATTATTCCCTGAGAACTTAGGAAGATGCTCTTTAAACTTGGGTAACAAATGAGTAGCAGGTGCCAGATTCAAGGGAGAAGATACATGCCATGGGGTGGTTGTAGCATCTTCCTCAAACTGAAAAAGCCCGTGTTTCTTTATAACTTTAGCAGGGTTGGTAGAAGATTGGATAGGAACTTGATGACTATATAGAATACCAATTACCGATGAGGCCGAAGGTTGGGATGACAAAGCACCTCCAACATGACTAGCACCACTCGCAAATATCATTTTGAAAGTGATGGGTAAGGGTGAAAAAGGTGAGCTGGAAGAATCAAACAAATTCCTCCTTAAAGTGCTTTCTTGGGTCGACAAAATAGATTTCCTCCTTCCTATTTCAATGATAGGAGTAGCTTTAGGTGACAATCCTCTTCTTCTTCTAGAAATGCGAGGATTTGAGGACATGAAAAAGAATACCAAAGATTTAGGAAAAGGGAGGTTGCTACTGATTTCTAGGTTGCCTTTGCCTGGCTTCCCAGTGTTCACTGATACTTATATCGTGTTCAACTACTTCCCAAGAGCGTTCAAGCTCATCTAGGGTACTAGCAGTTTCTAGAACAATATTGAATAAGGTCAAGGAAATGCTAGTCGGGTCTTTAATACCGTGTTCAATATTAGGCTGCCTTGTAGAAGGTACTGTCATGAGAAAAATTAGTCAAAGAGTATTTTAATAAAACAAAAAGATTCAAAGAAAATCATGAATACAATCAACCAAAGAGATATGGAAGATCTCCCTAGTATGGTTGCCAAAATAAATGTTGAGGAAAAGGTATGGAATACCTTACTAAATCATTTTCAAATATTTCCTGGCTAGGAAAAGATAGTTGGGAATGTCACTCAGGGTTTATAGCCTAAAAAATTTCACTCAATCCACAAGTATCAATTACAAAGGATCAAGGCTGATTTTATGATTTATATTTATAACATTGTAAAAATAAAAAATTAAACAAAGCTAGGTGAATGTATACATATTTTACATTGAAGTAAACATGGATAAAAAAGAGAAAGGAAGAACCAAGTCATGAAAACACATGTATGAGACATAACAATAATCTTATTTTATTTCATTCAGAGATACAAAACTATATTTCTTTTTTACAAACTCCTACGAGGGTATGGACCAAAGTAAGATTTAGGAGTCTCCAATGGGAACCATACAAAAAGACCTAGGTAGTGAAATGAAACTGAAACTAATGATCTAGATCAACTTGCCACGAAATGTTGCCACTTGACTCTGCAAGATATTCTTTATCAGCCATGAAAATTAATTCATAAACAAACAAGAGTACACAGACTATCAAGGATAAATCAAACACCTTTAAAACAAGTTGCTGAAAGGTATTATTTGGTTTTGAATCTTGTTGCCTTCAATAAGACCCTACTATCATCAAGAGGATTAGGATTTCAAGTAAACTCATAAATGAATGAAAACTAAAGTTATCTCACTAACTAGAGAGAAAACCTTAGTCTTATAGTTCCCCTTATCTTCTCGCCTTGTCTCTTCCTCTCATTGAACCTTTATTCTTTCTCAATAAGTTGAGGTAGTTCAACTACTTTCTTTAGTTAAGTCAAATTAACTTAACTAATTAGTTTGGGAATAAATAATTAATAATAATATATAAATAAGGGTCTAATTAATAATAACTAAATAGGTGGGACCCCTTGTGACTCCCATCATTCTCTTTGCCAATCATCAAATATAAAATACAAAATTAATCATTTGGATCATATAACACCTTTGTAGCTCCCATGGATATCATTTAAGTCGAATATTTCAATATAAACAAAATTTAAGACCATATCCCAAAAAAATAATATATCCATCTTATCCACAAAAATATCCAAAATAACGCTTGCTGTCCAAAATATGTTTAAAATCATTAAACATTGTCTTCATCATTGAATATAAAAAAAAATATTTAAAATCCATATTTGTTGTTGTGTGAGGCATATTTTCTCTTCTCACTACTGTCTCTTCTTGACTTTTCTGGGGTATCCCTTGGTTGGTTAGACCCTTGGGGATGTATTTCACTGATCACATGGGAGCAGTCATCTTTTAGGTGGAGACGTGAAGACACCGATTTATAAGACTCTGTGTATGGACTGGAAGGGGAAGCCACTGCTTTTCCATTATCTAGCACAGGTTGTAGGACGTTAGTTTTCAGTCTCTTGCTGGCATGCGAGGACTGCACTGGTGAAGCAACATGGGAATTTTGTGCATTAGGATTAATTGGAGGTGGTGGTGGAGGTAATGGAAATGAGACAATGGGCCAACCACGACAGTGAGAAGCAGGTTGATTGAAAATTTCTTGCCAACCATCGTTTGTAAAGGGTTCGGGTTGCAACGCCACATGTGGGGGAACAAGAATGCCAGGAAAATTCCGAGGCTGTTGAAAATGGGGCCTTTCAAGTTGAGGATGAACTATCCCATGGCCAACCAAATTAAAGAACCCAACTTGAAACAACTGGTTCAACTCTTGCGTATCAACATCAAAGTGAATAGAAAATCGAGGCCTCCTATGGCCTTGATGCCAGTTACCCCTTCCTCTATTATTTCTGCTATTACTACCCCAGATGAAAAAAAATCATCATGTAACAATAATTAGTCAGTCATGAAGTTCTTAATAACCCATACATGAAACTTCACTTAAATAAATCAAGAGTTGGCTCTATAATTTACTACAAGACACATGCAATCCATCCATAAAACTTCCATTTATTAATTGCCACACGAACAGGGAATTAATAGGGTCATTGGGAGTATGGAGGGATTGTATTTAGCATAAAGTGATATCATGGAGGGGGAAACATTTACGAGTAATTTTAAAGAAATCAACAAAAACAATCAACTGTGTATCTAAACATATCCCAAAACACCAATCATCAATTACTGTCACATCAATTTTTCTTCATTTCCATACAAATTTCTCTTAAAAATAAATATCATAGAACAAGGAGTGGACAAATGCATTTAGGATAATGAGGGGGTTGTACTTTGCCAAAAATGGTAGAATGGAAGGGATTCCCACTGATATTGTTCTAATAGTATATCAAACAATGCCATCCTCGCCATCAATTAACAATCACCACCTCTTACTGTTTCAAAATTGAACAACACTTTGTTTCCCAAAAAAAAAACCTAGAACTAGTGTTTCTTTTCAAGGCCGCTCATTTGCCTTAGAAATTTCATTGCACAACAACCGATTTATATTTTATTTCCCAAGAATTATTTAACAATAATAACACTGCTTGTATATAACAGATTCAAGGAGTGAACAACATCATAATAATCATATCCAACACAACAAATAGTCGAAGAGTGGACAGGCTATGGCCTACAATATCAACCCAGCATTTCTTAAACCAACAGGGTCTCGCAAAGTATCCAAAGGGCTCTCTGTGTATAATAAATTTTGACTGAAACCACAATTAACCATACTTCCCATTTTTATTGCATTCTGGTTCATAAAAATGCACTCAAGCATACACAATTCATACATAGGTGCTCTTTGGATATGAAAACAAAACATAGAAAGTCACATCTTATCAATATTTTGCAACATTGCCATTGACCCCATATTTTTCCTTGTGACAGACTATATTACCAACGAATGAGTGGGTTCAACATTCTTTCCATCTTCGCGCAACAAATAATCAATGAAAGTCGTGACCAAAAAAGAGAGCGAACAATGCCTTTACTAAAATTTGAGTGGGTCATCTTCCATGATAATTTCCAATACACAAGGTTCAATACACAACAATGAAGAGTAATGCGATGGAGGGGTATGAGCTGACCAAATTGAGGGTTCAACCAAAAGGAGCACAAGAAGCTTAATACTTCTACAAAACTTCACATTTATATTCACAGAGCTGTTACAAGGACGTGTGCACAATTGACACGAAAACCCACAAGTAAGGAACACTGATATTCTTAGGGAAGAAACATAAAACAAGAAACCAGAGGCAAGGCAAGCCTAAGAGTTTCCCCAACTGTATTCTTTCCCATACATAAAAAACAAATACCATATATAGTAAGAGACATGCACACAACTTTTCAATGCGAATGGTTCAAATACAACGCCACAGAGACCAACACTTAACCACCAATCCATACACAGTCAAAATTACACATATAATATCTTTGGAATGCACAAACCATGAGAAAACAAGAGACAAATCTTGATTTAATTAAATAGCAGAGCATAAACTCATGGATGGAAAAGCAAGAAACCCCATACCTGTGTAAAAATTGCTAAGGAGAAACAACCGAGCCTGTATACTTCCTCCACGACCGAGAAAAGAGGAGCAACAACAACCAACAAAAGAAAATGAAAAATGGCTAGGGTCGCGTGCTCGAGGAGGGTTAGAGCGACGTGCATTTACTGCACGTTGTATAGACACTCACACTCTCATTCATGGCTAGTACAAGCAAGAAAACTATACAAATAATCAACCATTAAATCCAAATAAATTAAACACAAGCCGAATGCCCCATAGTTTGCCAATGTTTCAAACTTACTAATGTGCCAACCCTTGTCNTAAACATATCCCAAAACACCAATCATCAATTACTGTCACATCAATTTTTCTTCATTTCCATACAAATTTCTCTTAAAAATAAATATCATAGAACAAGGAGTGGACAAATGCATTTGGGATAATGAGGGGGTTGTACTTTGCCAAAAATGGTAGAATGGAAGGGATTCCCACTGATACTGTTCTAATAGTATATCAAACAATTCCATCCTCGCCATCAATTAACAATCACCACCTCTTACTGTTTCAAAATTGAACAACACTTTGTTTCCCAAAAAAAAAACCTAGAACTGGTGTTTCTTTTCAAGGCCGTTCATTTGCCTTAGAAATTTCATCGCACAACAACCAATTTATATTTTATTTCCCAAGAATTATTTAACAATAATAACACTACTTGTATATAACAGATTCGAGGAGTGAACAACATCATAATAATCACATCCAACATAACAAATAGTCGAAGAGTGGATAGGCTATGGCCTATAATATCAACCCAACATTGCTTAAACCAACAGGGTCCCGCAAAGTATCCAAAGGGCTCTCTGTGTATAATAAATTTTGACTGAAACCACAATTAACCATACTTCCCATTTTTATTGAATTCTGGTTCATAAAAATTCACTCAAGCATAGACAATTCATACAAAGGTGCTCTTCGGATATGAAAACAAGACATAGAAAGTCACATCTTATCAATATTTTGCAACATTGCCATTGACCCCATATTTTTCCTTGTGACAGACTGTATTACCAACGAATGAGTGGGTTCAACATTCCTTCCATATTCACGCAACAAATAATCAATGAAAGTCGTGACCAAAAAAGAGAGCGAACAATGCCTTTACTAAAATCTGGGTGGGTCATCTTCCATGATAATTTCCAATACACAAGGTTCAATACACAACAATGAAGAGTAATGCGATGGAGGGGTATGAGCTAACCAAATTGAGGGTTCAACCAAAAGGAGCACAAGAAGCTTAATACTTCTACAAAACTTCACATTTATATTCACAGAGCTTTTACAAGGACGCGTGCACAATTGGCACGAAAACCGACAACTTAAATGACAGGCATAGTTTCCATATAACCCGCAAGGAAGGAACACTGATATGCTTAGGGAAGAAACATAAAACAATAAACTAGAGGCAAGGCAGGCTCGAGAGTTTCCCCAACTGTATTCTTTCCCATATGTAAAAAACAAATACCATATACAGTAAGAGACATGCACACAACTTTTCAATGCGAATGGTTCAAATACAATGCCACAGAGACCAACACTTAACCACCAATCCATACATAGTCAAAATTACACATATAATATCTTTGGAATGCACAAACCGTGAGAAAACAAGAGACAACTCTTGATTTAATTAAATAACATAGCATAAACTCATGGATGGAAAAGCAAGAAACCCCATACCTGTGTAAAAATTTCTAAGGAGAAACAACCAAGATTGTATACCTCCTCCATGACCGAGAAAAGAGGAGCAACAACAACCAACAAAAGAAAATTCAAAATGGCTAGGGTCGCGTGCTCGAGGAGGGTTAGAGCGACGTGCATTTACTGCACGTCGTATAGACACTCACACTCTCATTCATGGCTAGTACAAGCAAGAAAACTATACAACTCATCAACCATTAAATCCAAATAAATTAAACACAAGCCGAATGCCCCATAGTTTGCCAATGTTTCAAACTTACTAATGTGCCAACTCTTGTCAAAATTCTCATGTAACACATATATCAAAACCTTTCTAGGGATACAAAGTCCGAACTTTAGATTTCCAATTTAAACAATGTGTGCAACACTTGTAGAAAGGGATCAAGGTGATCACCAAACCATATATTATATACCATATAAAAATTAAAACTGGAGTGTAGGCCCTTCATCAATTTAAAGGAATCATAGTTATTCTTTATGGGAGATAATTAAGACAACCTTATTTCCTCTTTAGTCACCTTACCCATCACTTCCTATAATTTATTATTTTGACAACTATTTAAAGAAAATAAAATTGTAAAGCTCATATCTCATCCAACTCATAAGCACATAAAACATAAGTGTCGTCTCTTCATCATAGTCACACAAGTCACACAGGGGGTCCCACCTATTAGTATATTATTAAATATAATTAAATAATAAGGGGTTGTAACCATTTGCAAATAGGTACCTTATGTTGCACTTTTGGGCATCAACACCAATCTTGTATCCATAAAAAATTGTGTATGGAAGACTTGTGAATGATTCAACAAGGAGTGAATCATAAGCTTGCCACAAAATGTTGAGAAATAAACCAAGTGAATTGTTGGTACTGCCTCAAATCTTGAAACCAAATTATCAATCAAAAACATTGAAAAAACATGCAAGTTACAAATATGCAACAAGTGACTAAATCCTCAAATTCCAAAATGGTAAATTATCCATCAAAATATCATCCATGCTAATATCCTCAAAATCCTAAAATTCCTCAAAAAATAAAAGTTTTGAACTGTCTTGGCAAATATGAGTATGAAAGTCAAATTAACCATTCCAAAAATTCTATGTGAGTAATCCATGTCAAAATCATCAAATCCCCAATCCATCATCCTAAATAAACTAAAATTCTAAAAAGTCAATCTAAATAGAATTCAAAACTTAAAGTCTAACAATCATCATTAGTATATTCCCCCCTATCAATTGAAAGGTTAGAATTCTTGGGACATGTAAATAAACAATATCAATATAACCCCTGGAAGTAGAAAAGGGTACTAACCATAATGTATTTTAACAAAGTCTAAAGACTAATTATTCAACTCAAAATATGACATCAAGTGGGCCTTGATCATGCCCTAAAATAATCAATTCCTAAATCAAAACATTCATGTCCATCTGTTGTAGAAATATCTCCCAATAAACATGTTTGTACCTATGTATGAACCCAATGGTAAGACCACTCCAATAAATTTNTACAAGCAAGAAAACTATACAAATAATCAACCATTAAATCCAAATAAATTAAACACAAGCCGAATGCCCCATAGTTTGCCAATGTTTCAAACTTACTAATGTGCCAACCCTTGTCCAAATTCTCACGTAACACATATATCAAAACCTTTCTAGGGATACAAAGTCCGAACTTTAGATTTCCAATTTAAACAATGTGCGCAACACTTGTAGAAAGGCATCAAGGTGATCACCAAACCATACATTATCTACCATATAAACATTAACACTGGAGTGTAGGCCCTTCATCAATTTAAAGGCATCATAGTTATTCTTTATGGGAGATAATTAAGACAACCTTATTTCCTCTCTAGTCACCTTACCCATCACATCCTGTAATTTATTATTTTGACAACTATTTAAAGAAAATAAAATTGTAGAGCTCGTATCTCATCCAACTCATAAGCACATAAAACATAAGTGTCGTCTCTTCATCATAGTCACACAAGTCACACAGGAGGTCCCACCTATTAGTATATTATTAAATATAATTAAATAATAAGGGGTTGTAACCATTTGCAAACAGGTACCTTATGTTGCGCTTTTGGGCATCAACACCAATCTTGTATCCATAAAAAATTGTGTATGGAAGACTTGTGAATGATTCAACAAGGAGTGAATCATAAGCTTGCCACAAAATGTTGAGAAATAAACCAAGTGAATTGTTGGTACTGCCTCAAATCTTGAAACCAAATTATCAATCAAAAACATTGAAAAAACATGCAAGTTACAAATATGCAACAAGTGACTAAATCCTCAAATTCCAAAATGGTAAATTATCCATCAAAATATCATCCATGCTAATATCCTCAAAATCCTAAAATTCCTCAAAAAATAAAAGTTTTGAACTGTCTTGGCAAATATGAGTATGAAAGTCAAATTAACCATTCCAAAAATTCTATGTGAGTAATCCATGTCAAAATCATCAAATCCCCAATCCATCATCCTAAATAAACTAAAATTCTAAAAAGTCAATCTAAATAGAATTCAAAACTTAAAGTCTAACAATCATCATTAGTATATTCCCCCCTATCAATTGAAAGGTTAGAATTCTTGGGACATGTAAATAAACAATATCAATATAACCCCTGGAAGTAGAAAAGGGTACTAACCATAATGTATTTTAACAAAGTCTAAAGACTAATTATTCAACTCAAAATATGACATCAAGTGGGCCTTGATCATGCCCTAAAATAATCAATTCCTAAATCAAAACATTCATGTCCATCTGTTGTAGAAATATCTCCCAATAAACATGTTTGTACCTATGTATGAACCCAATGGTAAGACCACTCCAATAAATTTGCTTTCAATTTCTAATTCTTAGTACTTAACCATTCAAAATTTACATGTTTCCAATGAACCATCTTCCACTTTTGATACCTTTATGAAAGATGGTTTTTCTTCCCACAAAAACTACATGGGTTAAGATCAAAACAATGCAACTACTTATGTCCAAATCGAAGATAATGTTGGCACTACTTAGGGACTTCAAATTCTTGATCATTACCTACATCATCATTAATATCCTTATCCTCAAGTTCCATCTCCATAGATCCAATTCCATCATGAATTATATGCAATTGTAAATCATCAAGAAAACCTACATTCACAAACATAATTGTTTTGGAGTAATTAGGAATATAAAAGAATTTAGACTCATTATTTTCATATCCTAAGCAATATTTGTTCCTCTTGAACTGTAACTCTTCTCAAGGTCTAATGCAATTACTTATGGCCAACTCAAAGACATTATTGACACTATATAAGGACTTCAAACTCTTCATCGTCACCAAACTTATCAACATCACCTGCATCATCCTTAACATCCTTATCCTCAAGTTCCTTCTCTCTAGCTTCAACTCCATCATCAATTGTATGCGACTGTAAATCATCCAGAAAACCTGCACTCGCAAACGTAACTATGTTTTGGAGTAATTAGGAATACGAAGGAATTTAGACTCATTATTTTCATATCCTAAGCAATGTTTGTTCCTCTTGAACTACAACTCTTCCCAAGGTTTAACTATTTTATATTTATTCTCAAACTTATCCTTCCTAGTGTCTTCATCTATTTCATCTTCTTTCTTCTTAGTGCCTTCATCCAATTCATGTGTGTTATACATTATTGTATGTTGTTCAAGCTATTCTTGTTCATTGTCAACAATGGATACTCCAAACAATGGATTACGTTGAATAAAGAGGGGATCAAAATGTTGATTTATTAACTCATTATTTAACAACCTATTTTTAATTTAAGAAGATCAATATTTATGTGCATTGCTTGAAAACATGTAACGACATTACTAAGTGAAAATTTTCCAATTTAATAGTTATTATTGGTACATTTTCAATTAAAGTGAACAAAAAATTGAACAATCCTTCAATGCCCACCCACCTAATTAAAGTTCATTTTCAGAGAAGTACTCCAAATGTCACAATCAAGGAAAAACTTCCAAGAGTCATAATGCCAAAAACAAACACCAAGTGCAAGTGTGAAAAATCATCAAACAATCATTGCAACCATGCAAAAAGTCACCAAACAAGTGACTTCACAAGAATAAGCATCAAGGTGTCGCAACAAAGAAAAAATAGCCAGACACCTTTGATCCCCCTTGTTAGGATATTTAGACACTTAGGAGTTAGTTAAGATCAACTTAGTCTAATGTGTCTTTAAGTAAAAGTGTGTTTCTTAGTTTCTTTCTTTATTATGCATTAGTAGTTATGTAATCCAATAGTCACTATATGTTCTAGACATAGAGTGATCGAACGACTCGTATTCTCTTTGATATTAAAAACTATATTGGTCCATGCATTAGCACTCAATTAGTTCATGATCTATATTTAAAGAGCATGTAGGGTCATTTTCTAATGATTGATTGTGAGAAACTCTCTTGTAAAATGATTTTATTTTGCATTAATATATTGCCTCAAGTGGCCACGTTGGTTGGGGTTGTGGATTGTTTCCCTCTTTTATGGTTTTAACCACGTAAAAACATTGGTGTTATGAACTTTGATCTGGTTGTATGAGTGTTCACTTAAGGTGTTTGTTCTATGTGGGAATACCTTATTTTGTTGAACATTGATGCAGGAGCATCTCTCCATGCCATTCCGTCAACCACGTCAGCGCACACTCATCCATGTGCTGAAAGGGAGGCACAGCCTCATTTTTGAATTTCAATTCAATGTAAATTAATGCCTTAGGCTGGTGAGCCATGAATTCCATGCCTTTGCGTAGGCTGTAGATGAGATAGGCATTTATTGTAGATCTGCTGAGATCTAGTTCTGGATAGCAGACTAGACAGCCATTGATTGTAAATCAATAGGGTAGGTAAAATCCTGGAGGGAAGCGCTAAGAGCACCTCAAGTAAAAGAGATCGGGAGATCTCATTTTGAGGGGAGAAGGGGGATACATGTAAACAGAATGCATGTAGAGCTGAGGAGAGCTCGAGAACCCTTGTAAAATATACAGGCATTTGCCATTATTAATACAGAGCAGTTCTTCCTGCACCAGTCTGTCATTATATGCATGTCTGTATGTGTGTGTTCATTATATGCTGCAATCGTGTATTGTTATCATGTATTTGCAGGGAGTTGGTTTGATTTCAGGTTGCGAGGTCTTCGAGGGTTCATGCCATGAGGGCGTGACAGAGTGTTGAG
>JZKD02S1675305.1:151310-164044 GCA_000966675.3 Picea glauca
GGACCCTCACTAGTAGCTCTTCTTACAAACAAAGAAAATGAAAATGGTGATGAAATAACTCTTTGCAAATCCACTCAATGGAGAGGTGGATTGCTCAATGAAATGGTGCCAATGTTCTCTTGTCAAGGATGGAGTCATTAAAACAATATAGGCAACATAACATTACTTAGAATTCCTTGAGAAAATGAGGTGCATTCATGGCTTTTTATATCATTTCTTTGGGCTTTTGTGTAACTGCTTTGTAGTGTGAAAAGAGGCCATTTAGGGCATTATTAGGTCTTTGACCAGCCCACCATTCGGATCCAGCCCAGATTTGGAAGTCAAATCAGCTTGGGAGCTGAACCATAAGTGGTTGGGAGGCCGACCATATTCATAAATGCGCCGTTTAGCAGGTGCGCGGATTTTTGCGCTAACAGGCGTGCATCGTGCGCGTATGCACGCTTTCTACATTCTTGTTCCACGCATGTGCGCGCGCGCCCAACTTTTGTAAAGCGCTCTTCAATTTTTCACTACTTTGTATAGTTTTTGACCTTTTTTGAATGCTGTGATATTAATTCAGGGCCATGAATGACTTCATTACTGTTTGACGATGCTGAGTTCTTGTAACCATGTGCGGATGAAATTTCAGTGATAACACCAAAAACAAACACCAAGTGCAAGTGTGAAAAATCATCAAACAATCATTGCAACCATGCAAAAAGTCACCAAACAAGTGACTTCACAAGAATAAGCATCAAGGTGTTGCAACAAAGAAAAAATCGCCAGACACCTTTGATCCCCCTTGTTAGGATATTTAGACACTTAGGAGTTAGTTAAGATCAACTTAGTCTAATGTGTCTTTAAGTAAAAGTGCGTTTCTTAGTTTCTTTCTTTATTATGCATTAGTAGTTATGTAATCCAATAGTCACTATATGTTCTAGACATAGAGTGATCGAACGACTCGTATTCTCTTCGATATTAAAAACTATATTGGTCTATGCATTAGCACTCAATTGGTTCATGATCTATATTTAAAGAGCATGTAGGGTCATTTTCTAATGATTGATTGTGAGAAACTCTCTTGTAAAATGATTTTATTTTGCATTAATATATTGCCTCAAGTGGCCATGTTGGTTGGGGTTGTGGATTGTTTCCCTCTTTTATGGTTTTAACCACGTAAAAACATTGGTGTTATGAAATTTGATCTGGTTGTATGAGTGTTTACTTAAGGTGTTTGTTCTATGTGGGAATACCTTATTTTGTTGAACATGGTATCATAGCCTATTTTAAGACCCTCTCTCATTGTAGATAGAGATCCAAAACTTGTTTTGCCGCATTTATAGGTTCTAGTATTTCTATGCATTTATGGGCTGAGAGGACTATTCCATTACATCTAGAGCACTTCTTTCAATTGGAAACGTTTTTATTTTCACTCGAAACAATTTATGTTTTCCCAATATAGAACCTTCTTTTCATATCCGAAGGTATAAAGTTTGAATACGCCCTTCTAAAAGTTTTTTACAAAGTCAATATTCATTTTTTTGTTTTTATTTCCAATTTGGTACTCTTTCTGGTCCATGTATGCTCTTTTCCATGCACTTTGCATGATCTTGGAAAATTAGAAACAAAGAAAAAAGCGTTTTCTTTTCTGAGATGCTCTTTGCTTTGCACTTTATGCAAGATCAACAAATAAAAAAACATAGAGACAACTTTCATTTTCTAGGTAAGAAAACCGATATCTAACCCCATTATTGTTTTGATTCAAGATTTTTTTCCAAACAACAATGACTACTCCAAACAACAGATTACGTTGAATAAAGAGGGGATCAAAATGTTGATTTATTAACTCATTATTTAACAACCTATTTTGAATTCAAGAAGATCAATATTTATGTGCATTGCTTGAAAACATGTAACGACATTAATAAGTGGAAATTTTCCAATTGAATAGTTATTATTGGTACATTTTCAATTAAAGTGAACAAAAAATTGAACAATCCTTCAATACCCACCCACCTAATTAAAGTTCATTTTCAAAGAAGTACTCCAAATGTCACAATCAAGGAAAAACTTCCAAGAGTCATAATGCCAAAAACAAACACCAAGTGCAAGTGTGAAAAATCATCAAACAATCATTACAACCATGCAAAAAGTCACCAAACAAGTGACTTCACAAGAATAAGCATCAAAGTGTGGCAATAAAGAAAAAATCGCCCGACACCTTTGATCCCCCTTGTTAGGATATTTAGACACTTAGGAGTTAGTTAAGATCAACTTAGTCTAATGTGTCTTTAGGTAAAAGTGCATTTCTTAGTTTCTTTTTTTATTATGCATTAGTATGCATTTGTAGTTATGTAATCCAACAATCACTATATGTTCTAGACATAGAGTGATCAAACGACTCGTAATCTCTTTGATATTAAAAACTATATTGGTCCATGTATTAGTACTCAATTGCTTCATGATCTATATTTAAAGAGCATATAGGGTCATTTTCTAATGATTGATTGTGAGAAACTCTCTTGTAAAATGATTTTATTTTGCATTAATATATTGCTTCAAGTGGCCACATTGGTTGGGGTTGTGGATTGTTTCCCTCTTTTATGGTTTTAACCACGTAAAAACACTGGTGTTATGAACTTTGATCTGGTTGTATGAGTGTTTACTTAAGGTGTTTGTTCTATGTGGGAATACCCTATTTTGTTGAACATGGTATCAGAGCCTGTTTGAAGATCCTCTCTCATTGTAGATCGAGATCCAAAACTTGTTTTGCCGCATTTATAGGTTCTAGTATTTCTATGCATTTATGGGATGAGATGACTATTCCATTACATCTAGATCACTTCTTTCAATTGGAAACATTTTTATTTTCACCCGAAACAGTTTATGTTTTCCCAAGATAGAACATTTTTTTCATATCCGAAGGTATAAAGTTTGAATACGCCCTTCTAATTTTTTTTTACAAAGTCAATATTCATTTTTTTGTTTTTATTTCTATTTTGTTACTCTTTCTGGTCAGTGTATGCTATTTTCCATGCACTTTGTGTATGCTTCATAAGGTTTTCCTCTATCAATAACCCTTGTTCGCATAACGATCAACTAAATTTATCTTCTCTTCTTCATAGATTATCTTATTCCCATAGTCACGACTCACTATTTTCTATGTTATTGATCTCCTTTCATAATTCTTCTCTTCATTCATGAAAATATCTCATCTGTCTCAACCAACAATTGTTGGTTATTGCAACACATCTTAAGGATATTTCCACTCTATATATTTCTTGAGATGCCTCCATGGTTCTCATTCCCCTCTAAGTTCCCATCTTCACGAAAACCATTCCATACCCGTCCTCTCCCCTTGGCATGGGGCATACACTTGCATCTCCCTTGGCATAAAAGGAAACAACTCCTCTTCCACCAAAAGAATATTCACCTAGGTAGGTATCTCTTTCACCAACCTTCCCTTGGGCCCTCGCATAAATTGTTCCTCAAATTGCGAGTATGATTTGCTTTTTTTTACTTTGAACACTGCAACATAAATTTTCAAAGTGAATTTTACCAAAAATTCTACTACTCTTGCAATATGCTCATCATAACCCTACAAAAAAATCAGATTCTAAGCATTCCAATTTATTTTCCTCCCTTCTCACCACCATCGGTACCTAGGATTTTCTTTGAGCTTCTCAAGACATTAAAACAATCCCATGAGAAACTCGACCCAAAATATCTCATATAGGTCAAAAAATGTCTTATGGTCTTTAAATCATTGCATTTTCCATCCAATTAAATGAGAATACTATCTAACAAAAGGATCTATTGGTTGATCGAACTAATCTTGAATCTCTTCCTTTGTGAATTTTTCTTCCATTTTGTCGCGATCTCCAAAAATCATTGTTAGGTCCTAGGATAAAAGCCACATGTTGACTCAAAATAGAAAAATAGGGTCCAAATAGTTATCCAACAAAGCTATTGTAGCCTAGCACTGACATATTGATCCTCGGTTGTTGATTCTCTTCTTGAATCTACTCATTCACGACTTCCAATTCTTCCAACCTTTATATTTTTAAATCCTTACCCACGATTTATTTGCTTCAATGTGCACCTACGAAGGATACACCACTCTAATACAAATATGATCCATAATCACTCAACCTATGGGCAATGTTATTCACCAACACAAATGTTTTTCAATTCTTACATGTGAAAACTAAATGTTCTTTACTATGTTGGTTTATTTTAAATTCTTGTGTATTGTTCTTGTCAAGTAGTGAAATTGTCTAATAACTATGATATTTATATATTCATATTTTACTATTAATATAAACAAAGAATTCAAATTATAAACCCACACAATCACAAAACATAGAATGCAAAGGATTTACCTTAGAAACCCAAATGGAAAATCTGACATTGAAGAGGAGTCTTTCTCAACTCTAAAGATTCTCATGAGATACTAGATTACAAATAAAGGTCAACCAGAGCTATGTTATTCCTATTCAAATGAATCAAGGCTAAATAAAAGGGTGCCACTCTTAGTCTACTCTTTCTAGACTCAACATGGCAACCATTGGTGTAAATCAAATATTCTTATTTTCTCTAGATCATGACAAAGAAATCAACAATACCTTCTTTTTATTTAGAAGAAAGACATACCATCCAATTGTAGGTGATATATTGTTCTAGATACAATATCAACATTTTCCTTCTTCTACTGTGGAATCTTGGCTCATGAAAAATATACAACGGTTGGGACAACTTCTCCGTCTCTACACAGATGCTAGATCTCCTACACAGTCAATTGGAAGACTCTCTCCCTTTTTCACTACTGCAACATGGGAAAATTCCCAAAACAACCTTGTATGCCTTAATGAAACAAATTTATATGATTCTATAATTCAATCTCTTTCTCTCTCTCTCTCTCTCAAAGTTGTTTCTTTGTGAGTGAAAATGCCAACACATCTTTTGTGAATGGAAGCTCATTGAGATAATTAGGGCCAATGAGAATGCAAGAAGAGAATGCATGTTTCTCTCTTCATACACTTCATCCACAACGATATCATAACATGTATTATTATCATGCCAGTGGTTGCAACATATTATAGTTCCCAAAGGCTACAACATCTAACATATACCATCTAATAGACAAAACCCAAAGAATCTCAATACATTCCCAAATATAACCCAACATACATTGAACCCTTTTGTAGGTCAAATCCTTTACATTATAAACTTGGATACTCAAAATTTGGTTTCTTCTTAGTCCTTTGTCCAATTTCTTGTGCAATAAAATAGGTCTACTATTTGATTTCTTCTTCCATATCCAATGATTTTTAGTCTTCTCTCAGTTCGCCCTCAAAATTAGGGATTTTTTTTTGATTGTTTGGTTCTTTCCTCATGTGACTCTATCCTTCTTTATTTTTCTAAATATCTCCAAATTTATGTAGAAATGTGTAGATATTATGCTACTAAAGGAAACATAGCTTCTGTGTCTACCAAAAACAAAGGGGCCACCACCCCTCTTAGTATTTTTCTCTACCTAAAGTCGCATGAGCCTTTCACACTCTCATTTTCTAAGCTACCTATCAATGGAATTGGTCTTATTTCCCATAGCCCCTTCTCTATCCATCTCTTCACCTTATATATCCTTCTTCACAATGAAAGGGTAAAGGAAACGAGAATCTGTTATGGCATACCAACAATCCACCTAGTAACTTTACACATGTTCTCCATCTCTTTGAATTCCAATGAACTCCATAAATAGTTAAAGTGTATTTCCTAGTCATTGGGTTCTTTCAATGCAAGAAACAACCTTTTGGACCCCCTTTGTTTTACCACATGGTCGCCTCTAATTGATTTCCTATAGATGTGGAACCATCTTGTGTGGCCATGTCACATGCCAGTGAGGCATCAACCTTCTTTGACCTTGGGTCCTCATTTTTTCTATTTGGAGGTTAGGTTGTATTGTGCTTTGTTTTGCATGGCCATTTCCTTATTCTTTTTCTCCATACACTACAAGGAAAATACCTTTTATCGAAGGTTTATAGTTTTACAAAAGTGGGAAAATTTGTCAAAAAACCTTTGCTACAACATCTATTTTTGATAGCGGATGTTTTTGCAGATACTATAACGTAAGTTGATTATAACTAAAAAAATTGGGCGGCCAGAGGTGTTAGCAGATGTTTACAAACNAATAGTTATTATTGGTACATTTTCAATTAAAGTGAACAAAAAATTGAACAATCCTTCAATACCCACCCACCTAATTAAAGTTCATTTTCAAAGAAGTACTCCAAATGTCACAATCAAGGAAAAACTTCCAAGAGTCATAATGCCAAAAACAAACACCAAGTGCAAGTGTGAAAAATCATCAAACAATCATTACAACCATGCAAAAAGTCACCAAACAAGTGACTTCACAAGAATAAGCATCAAAGTGTGGCAATAAAGAAAAAATCGCCCGACACCTTTGATCCCCCTTGTTAGGATATTTAGACACTTAGGAGTTAGTTAAGATCAACTTAGTCTAATGTGTCTTTAGGTAAAAGTGCATTTCTTAGTTTCTTTTTTTATTATGCATTAGTATGCATTTGTAGTTATGTAATCCAACAATCACTATATGTTCTAGACATAGAGTGATCAAACGACTCGTAATCTCTTTGATATTAAAAACTATATTGGTCCATGTATTAGTACTCAATTGCTTCATGATCTATATTTAAAGAGCATATAGGGTCATTTTCTAATGATTGATTGTGAGAAACTCTCTTGTAAAATGATTTTATTTTGCATTAATATATTGCTTCAAGTGGCCACATTGGTTGGGGTTGTGGATTGTTTCCCTCTTTTATGGTTTTAACCACGTAAAAACACTGGTGTTATGAACTTTGATCTGGTTGTATGAGTGTTTACTTAAGGTGTTTGTTCTATGTGGGAATACCCTATTTTGTTGAACATGGTATCAGAGCCTGTTTGAAGATCCTCTCTCATTGTAGATCGAGATCCAAAACTTGTTTTGCCGCATTTATAGGTTCTAGTATTTCTATGCATTTATGGGATGAGATGACTATTCCATTACATCTAGATCACTTCTTTCAATTGGAAACATTTTTATTTTCACCCGAAACAGTTTATGTTTTCCCAAGATAGAACATTTTTTTCATATCCGAAGGTATAAAGTTTGAATACGCCCTTCTAATTTTTTTTTACAAAGTCAATATTCATTTTTTTGTTTTTATTTCTATTTTGTTACTCTTTCTGGTCAGTGTATGCTATTTTCCATGCACTTTGTGTATGCTTCATAAGGTTTTCCTCTATCAATAACCCTTGTTCGCATAACGATCAACTAAATTTATCTTCTCTTCTTCATAGATTATCTTATTCCCATAGTCACGACTCACTATTTTCTATGTTATTGATCTCCTTTCATAATTCTTCTCTTCATTCATGAAAATATCTCATCTGTCTCAACCAACAATTGTTGGTTATTGCAACACATCTTAAGGATATTTCCACTCTATATATTTCTTGAGATGCCTCCATGGTTCTCATTCCCCTCTAAGTTCCCATCTTCACGAAAACCATTCCATACCCGTCCTCTCCCCTTGGCATGGGGCATACACTTGCATCTCCCTTGGCATAAAAGGAAACAACTCCTCTTCCACCAAAAGAATATTCACCTAGGTAGGTATCTCTTTCACCAACCTTCCCTTGGGCCCTCGCATAAATTGTTCCTCAAATTGCGAGTATGACTCACTTTTTTTTACTTTGAACACTGCAACATAAATTTTCAAAGTGAATTTTACCAAAAAATTCTACTACTCTTGCAATAGGCTCATCATAACCCTACAAAAAAATCCGATTCTAAGCATTCCAATTTATTTTCCTCCCTTCTCACCACCATCGGTACCTAGGATTTTCCTTGAGCTTCTCAAGACATTAAAACAATCCCATGAGAAAATCGACCCAAAATATCTCATATAGGTCAAAAAATGTCTTATGGTCTTTAAGTCATTGCATTTTCCATCCAATTAAATGAGAATACTATCTATCAAAAGGATCTATTGGTTGATCGAACTAATCTTGAATCTCTTCCTTTGTGAAATTTTCTTCCATTTTGCCGCGATCTCCAAAAATCATCATTAGGTCCTAGGATAAAAGCCACATGTTGACTCAAAATAGAAAAATAGGGTCCAAATAGTTACCCAACAAAGTTATTGTAGCCTAGCACTGACATATTGATCCTCGGTTGTTGATTCTCTTCTTGAATCTACTCATTCATGGCTTCCAATTCTTCCAACCTTTATATTTTTAAATCCTTACCCATGATTTATTTGCTTCAATGTGCACCTACCAAGGATACACCACTCTAATACAAATATGATCCATAATCACTCAACCTATGGGCAATGTTATTCACCAACACAAATGTTTTTCAATTCTTACATGTGAAAACTAAATGTTCTTTACTATGTTGGTTTATTTTAAATTCTTGTGTATTGTTCTTGTCAAGTAGTGAAATTGTCTAATAACTATGATATTTATATATTCATATTTTACTATTAATATAAACAAAGAATTCAAATTATAAACCCACACAATCACAAAACATAGAATGCAAAGGATTTACCTTAGAAACCCAAATGGAAAATCTGACATTGAAGAGGAGTCTTTCTCAACTCTAAAGATTCTCATGAGATACTAGATTACAAATAAAGGTCAACCAGAGCTATGTTATTCCTATTCAAATGAATCAAGGCTAAATAAAAGGGTGCCACTCTTAGTCTACTCTTTCTAGACTCAACATGGCAACCATTGGTGTAAATCAAATATTCTTATTTTCTCTAGATCATGACAAAGAAATCAACAATACCTTCTTTTTATTTAGAAGAAAGACATACCATCCAATTGTAGGTGATATATTGTTCTAGATACAATATCAACATTTTCCTTCTTCTACTGTGGAATCTTGGCTCATGAAAAATATACAACGGTTGGGACAACTTCTCCGTCTCTACACAGATGCTAGATCTCCTACACAGTCAATTGGAAGACTCTCTCCCTTTTTCACTACTGCAACATGGGAAAATTCCCAAAACAACCTTGTATGCCTTAATGAAACAAATTTATATGATTCTATAATTCAATCTCTTTCTCTCTCTCTCTCTCTCAAAGTTGTTTCTTTGTGAGTGAAAATGCCAACACATCTTTTGTGAATGGAAGCTCATTGAGATAATTAGGGCCAATGAGAATGCAAGAAGAGAATGCATGTTTCTCTCTTCATACACTTCATCCACAACGATATCATAACATGTATTATTATCATGCCAGTGGTTGCAACATATTATAGTTCCCAAAGGCTACAACATCTAACATATACCATCTAATAGACAAAACCCAAAGAATCTCAATACATTCCCAAATATAACCCAACATACATTGAACCCTTTTGTAGGTCAAATCCTTTACATTATAAACTTGGATACTCAAAATTTGGTTTCTTCTTAGTCCTTTGTCCAATTTCTTGTGCAATAAAATAGGTCTACTATTTGATTTCTTCTTCCATATCCAATGATTTTTAGTCTTCTCTCAGTTCGCCCTCAAAATTAGGGATTTTTTTTTGATTGTTTGGTTCTTTCCTCATGTGACTCTATCCTTCTTTATTTTTCTAAATATCTCCAAATTTATGTAGAAATGTGTAGATATTATGCTACTAAAGGAAACATAGCTTCTGTGTCTACCAAAAACAAAGGGGCCACCACCCCTCTTAGTATTTTTCTCTACCTAAAGTCGCATGAGCCTTTCACACTCTCATTTTCTAAGCTACCTATCAATGGAATTGGTCTTATTTCCCATAGCCCCTTCTCTATCCATCTCTTCACCTTATATATCCTTCTTCACAATGAAAGGGTAAAGGAAACGAGAATCTGTTATGGCATACCAACAATCCACCTAGTAACTTTACACATGTTCTCCATCTCTTTGAATTCCAATGAACTCCATAAATAGTTAAAGTGTATTTCCTAGTCATTGGGTTCTTTCAATGCAAGAAACAACCTTTTGGACCCCCTTTGTTTTACCACATGGTCGCCTCTAATTGATTTCCTATAGATGTGGAACCATCTTGTGTGGCCATGTCACATGCCAGTGAGGCATCAACCTTCTTTGACCTTGGGTCCTCATTTTTTCTATTTGGAGGTTAGGTTGTATTGTGCTTTGTTTTGCATGGCCATTTCCTTATTCTTTTTCTCCATACACTACAAGGAAAATACCTTTTATCGAAGGTTTATAGTTTTACAAAAGTGGGAAAATTTGTCAAAAAACCTTTGCTACAACATCTATTTTTGATAGCGGATGTTTTTGCAGATACTATAACGTAAGTTGATTATAACTAAAAAAATTGGGCGGCCAGAGGTGTTAGCAGATGTTTACAAACTGGTGTGTTTGTATCAGGCACAAACACCGATGCGTACATACACTTACAACACCGATGTTGTACACTTAAGGTCAAACACTGGGGCAATAAAATATGAAAGCACTGAGTCAGTAAAATATGAAAGCACCGAGGCAGTAAAATATTTAAGCACCGGGGAGTTTGTCTTATAAGCATCGGGGCTTTAACATTAAAAAGTATCGGGGGAGTTAAAAATAATCAAGTACTGGGGATTTCTGCATAGAACACACTAGTGCGTTATTAATAAGAAGGCATTGATGTTGTAGAAAATAATATGCACCGGTGCGTTACAGGAAAAAAAGCCCCGGTGCATTAAAAATCGAAATCATCGGTACTTTACAGTAACAAACAATCCTCGATGATTATCAATAATAGAATAGCGTCAATGCGTATCAATAACACATACACACCGGTGCTTTGTATAAGATTAATGCACTGATGGCCAAATTTTTAATATAATTTTGTGGTATTAAATTAATAGTGAAACCAATGCTTATTGATTACATAAAAGCACCAGTGCGGATTTTATATGAAATGCGCTAGTGAGTTTTAATATTAAATGCGTTGATGAGATTAATAATTAAAATACACCGAGAAACATCTTCTTGTGATAGTGTAACAAACATAAATATATATAATATGTAAATATAAATAACTAATAAGTAATAATTAATTATGAAGAGACATAACATATGAAAGGTCATGTCTCTTATGAAAGGGCACTCATGTGCTGGATATATATACAAGCCCTCATTCCTCATTTGTAATCATCTTATTTATATTAATATTCTTATACATTTATTATTAAATATATTTACTATCCTTAAATGGATTATTGCGTACTGTCCTATTTATATTGGATATTTACATAGTGAACCAGCTTGGTTCACCACATTGGTATCAGAGCTTCGTTGCTGATCCAGACCATTGGCTGATTTGGCTTTTGGCCAACCTTCATTTTTCTCAGAATTTTTCTGATCTGGTCTTTGACCACCAACCAATGCTTTGGCCATTTAAAAAACCAAATTTCGTTGAAAAAAGAATGTTTCTGCTGCAAATAAAGACAACTCAGAAATCTACAACAAATTGAAAAAAAAAAGAGAGCACATGACTACAAAATCTGGAGATAAAGAAATCAGAAAAAACGTTACAGAAATCAACCTTTGGCCATTTAAAGTTAAGAATTAGTCGGCTGCAAGGAAATTGGAAGAAAGATTAGAAAAAAATAAAAATAAATAATAATAATAATAATAAAATCAGAAATTCCAGTGAAATATATATATATATATATATATATATATATATATATAATTGAAGGAAAAATAGCAAGCCACTAGTAATCACTGTAAAACATCAGGCGAGTTTCAGCGGCACATTATTATAAATTTCGAGTTTCATACAATTGATTATTCACTTACCGTACAATTCTTAAAAAACATTGACTTACATATTTCGTCGATTCACCGTACATACCAAAAGTATTGCTTCTTGCAATCACGAGTTCTGTACATTCATTTGTTGTATGTACTATACTTAGCGGTACACAATCTTCTCAATTATCAATTCCACACATATTTCGTACAGTCCGTATTATTAAACCCATGTATGCATCGATTAATACATTAAATGTGTTATAATCATTCGTACAGACGCATCTTTTCAATGAGCAAACTCAGTTTTAAGGATAAGTAATTCAAATCGATGCTAATTTCAAAGTCATAAAACAAATTATAAGCCACGATCTCAGAGAATTATTGAAAAGGTTATGAAGGAGTCATAAGAACTATTATTTAAAGCCCTATTAAAAAATTGTGAAGGTAGCCCCGGATGGGGTGACACGACAGGCAGCGTCATTGACACCTGGGCAATCACTAAATGTGGGCCTAAATGCGGATGGCATCTTCTCACGCTCTAGCATTTACAGTGAGAGCAGGCCATCGYAGAGTCTACTTGATGGTGAGGCTCCCTCGAKCGGYAATTCATTGCTCCGRCGAGTTCAATCCGATCACTTCAATGGGGGATCTGGAAGGACAGATCGCAATGAAGGATAKTKATGAGCCYCTTTCCGAGTTGGGTAGGGGAGATTTAACTATGTCATTTGTTTATCATTCCTTCACTCCTGCTATACGTTTCAGGGAGGGATCTTTGTTTGTTAGAATTACTTGCAGGAGCATAGCAGTTCGGGTTTCACCCTTGCTGCTGTTTCGGTTCAGACTTGAGCAGTGTTGCTCTGGTCCAGACTATTCAGTCTCGCGCTGCGGAATTGGCACACTCGACCAGGTCTCAATGGTGCGCGAGCGCGCCA
>JZKD02S1675306.1:3729-14199 GCA_000966675.3 Picea glauca
CCCCCCCCCCCCTCTCTCAGTAATCCAACATAAACCTCCATATGCCTGATCCAATTGTCAAGTCTCTCTACATTAACTTCACCGTCATATATGGGTAACTCAAATTTAACATCATGTTTTAATAATGGCATTTCATTCTTATGTTTATGAGCAGGTTTCTTTGCATTAGATTTAGAACTTGAACTTGAAGAAGAAGGAGAAGAAGGAGGTGATGATGGAGGTGAAGGAGGAATCCAAGGATGATCCTCTCCTTCTTCACTTTTTCCCTTTGAAGATTCACCCCAAACTGGTCTCTTTCGTTCCAAGTAATCCTCATACAAAACTTTCACCATCTCCGACATAGAAAGGAAATTTTTTTGAAACTCTTTCTCATCAAGAGAAAGTCCCTCTTTCGATGCCATCTTCTCCCTGTGAGAAGATCTCTTTCTCAATCCAGTTAATGGATTATCTGCAACAATATTTCCTTCACCATGTTGTATATTTTCCCTGTTTAACATGCAAAACTCAAATCCAAACGTCAACTAGCTCTGATACCACTTGATCCGAAAAGATATTTTAATGACTGTGGTTAAGTTTTTAATTGCATGTGATTATTAACCATTCAGGAAGCTAATGAAAGAGGATGAAGATGAGAGAATATATATCAGCCATAAAACAATTTACAGATCTGAAATGAAGCAATAAGAACAGCAAACCATAACAAGAGAAGTGATAACGGAGTTCGGCACAAAATTGTCTACGTCTCCTCCAAGCCTTTGTTTCAGTGGGGGAGGCTTCTTTATTAATTCTTCAATGCTTGCAAAGTATAGAAAAAGTACATCAAATGGATCTCATACTAGTCTCACTATGTTCTTCTCGACCTCAAAATTCCAACACAACTGACGGCACTGAAAAAGACTGAGTGTAGCTCCTAGAAATGGCCCGCAAGCATCTGCTCCTCAACAACTTCCCTGCATAAAAATGGTTTTTGCTTGGTTTTGCTTCAGCATAACTCTGATCTGATTGTACTTCCATGGCCTCAAACAGGCTTGGTTTATATAGATCTGAAGTTGGTTATCCTTCCCCAACTTCCTCCCAAAATCTGAGCTCAAAAAGAGCCCAATATCTCCCAAAATGGGCCAAATCCTCCATTAACAGGCCTGAAAATCAATATAAATCCAATAACATAGCATAAAAACCCACATTTGCAAATATTTGGTGATAATCCCCCTTTGTCCGGCACACGCCCCTAAACTTGGTCATATGGATAGACATATGGCCAAGCACCAACCCAAAGGGTTGTGCTCTGGCCCTTTTCCCGTAATCATAGGTCACACGCTAAGTTAACATAGGACCGCGTCCTAAATATACGCCCCAACTATTGGTTATAGCTCTGGTCGTGTGTGCCAAAAGTGGAGGTGGTTAGCCCCTGAACCATGGCCCCGTGTTGGTGGTTAGTTATATGGCGCTCGCACCCCTGTGGTTATATGAAACAACATAAACCGTGCGTTGGGGATTAGCCCCAGCCCCCTTCCACCATAAACTAAAACAATGCACTTTATTTTTAATAAAGTGGGTTTGACATAATAAGTCCCACCTTTGGCGCAATAGTAATCCGACCATTGTGGAGGATTTACTTTGATGGAGAGGTCGTCGGTTCGATTCCTGCTACTCCACAATGTTTTTGTAACAATCCTTGAAATAGTAACCAGGTGCCACGTGGCACCACAACCTTTGTCAAAAACTTGCCACTTGTCAAAACGGTATTCACCCACGTGTCGGCATACTGTTGGTCCCTGTCACTGTCCAGTCACCCTACTGTCATGCTGCCATATGTCACTATGATGACATCAGCATGGTGATGTCATGTTGATCTCAACATTGACTTTTTGCCAGTTTGACTGTTTGACTTTTTAATTGTTTGGAAAAATGATCAGAGTGTGATAACTCTCGCATACAGAGTTCGTTTGAGAAAGTAAATATATGGCTGAAATCAGCGCGAAGATCCGGTCGCAATGGAATTGATTTCGTCTGATTCCAAGAACTTTCATTTTTGAGCCTTTTCTAGACCTGGAAGCCTCCTAGATCCGATTCTGGATCAGGGATGATATTTGACTTCTTCCCCTTGGTCTTGGTCAAATATTTTTGAGGTGCGATCATTCCATAGCTCTTGTGGTCTCCAAGGTTATAGTCACTGATCTTCAAGGTTGGAATCCTCTCCAACTGAGGTATGAATGCTTGTATTCCCTTCGGAAGATACGTAGTTATGACTGTGTAGTCGAAGTCCCTCTGGACACTGTCACGAATCACCACACTGGCCAGAGGTGGGATGTAGTCAGGAAGGATGGATGGGATTAGCTTCGCATTCGCCAAGTCATCACGATGCTTTCTTGGTCCAGATCCACAAGCAGTCGACGGGGAGGCTTGCACTCCTCTCATCGATGAGGCTTGGATGTCTACAGACATCACCTTCTCGACCATGAGGTCTATTAGAATCTCTTCGACGGATTTTTCTATTATGCTAATTGCATTCGACATGCACACTCAAGATCTGATATCTCAGGTCGGTGAGCAATACTCAATGTAACAAAATGGATGGTGAGGTCTCAATGATCACTGCACGAAATCAACTAGTTCTATGTGGGCTCGGATAATCACAATTGGAAAAAGTGTTCTCGATGAAACACTCGATAGGATAAATAGATATTATCGTAATGGATTCTTGCAACGGGAAGGAACGCCTCAATCAATGCAGTTCCATCCGTTATGGCGCGGTCCCAACGGTCCAAGGGTGAACGTTTCGGCAATAACTGTGTTTCTAGTTGTTCTAGAGCATCTTTCTAACGGTCGGGATGCCTCGAATGGTCATATTACTTCGTTGTGGCGAAGTGTCAATCTGTGTTGTATTGATATTCCGACAGAGTTCAAGTTCTAGAAACCTTTCTTCTACAAAGTCTTCCCTGGAACTTCGTGCAATTTTTCTAACTTTGCTCTCTTCTTACTGAGCTTTATGGCCTTCTTTCCTGTGATTTGAATCATTGGTTTCTTCTTTCCATTATCGTTCTTATCTCCTCTTGGCATGATAACTTCTCACTGTGGAGGGTCTTTCATGGTGTTCAAGGGTAATACTTCTTCTCTTTTTGGGGTAGGTGCTCTACTCTCGTGTACAAACAAGTGTCTCCAATCTTCTTGTGTCGTTTCAACTTCAACGTCCATATATTTGGTCTTTAGTAGCTTCGATTGGTTCTCTTGTTCTTCCAGTAAGTGCATTATTCTCCTAGCCATGAAATCTTTTAGTTCTTGCTCTTTTTTTTCTAGATCCTCCTCTTCTTGTTTCCTTCGTATTGATCTTTCTCAATCCAGGTTTTTCCTAGCAAAATAGAAAATGGGGCATTGTTCTCAACAAATTTAACAATATCAAATTCTTCTTCTGTCGAAGTGCCATGAGCACTCATAGATGTTTGGGTAAGTCTTCCACATAGGGTTATCAGCGTTCCTCTAAATAATCATATTCCTCCTAATGAAGGAACCATAGCAGGCTTTCCCAAAATTTCTCAAGTTCTTTCTGTCATGATATTCACTTATGTTTCCTCATCCAGAACACAGTCTATGTCGAAGTCTCCTAATCTTGTTTCTATGTACTCTTTCTCTTTTAAGACCTCTGATAAGTTGATATTTATGTGATTGTTCAGGGTTTCTTTCATCTGTAGTAATACAGTCTGATTCTTTCTGGGGTTCTATCGTATCCTTAGTTTCTTGTCTCATATTCATCTTTTCAACTTTTGCAATCATTCTAGGGAAATCCAAAGCTTCATGGTCCATAGATTTACAGCAAAGACAATTGGGACCTCTACCAGGGCATTCCTTAGAAAAATATCTCGGCCTTCTGCAACTATAGCAAAGATTTAATCCTCGCTTTATTTTAAACGATCTCCAACATTTCCTTTACTGCACACTGGGATCACAGTAACTAACCTACAAAAAATTATTTCTAGGATCCTACATCCATTTGTTAGTCCAAAAATTATTTCTATGCATAGGGATAACATACCTTTCATTATTTCTATCATATCTATTCATATCAAATCTTCTTTCCTCTAGTTGTACCCTAGTTTTCAGAGAAGGACAAAATTTATCAAACATGCCTAGATTCATTCTTTCGAAACAAAAAATTTCACTTATTTTACCTTTCTCGGAGCACAAAGCTTCAAGGTCTTACTTCTTTTCTTCAGATCAGACTTCTCTTCTTAGCACAGAGCTTGGAAATTCAAGTAGAATATTGTGCACTAAAGTAGCAAATCTACGCACAGAGCTTTCTTTTCTTCAGTTCCTAGCAATCATAGTTTCAGGTCCCGGCAACGGAACCATTTGTTGGCACAAGGGCAGACCCAGGTTTCAACGCTTAAATAGAGAACCAACAAAACCCTAACTACCGGCCCTTTCGGCAACACCTGCGAAGAAAATGAAGTCTCACCCAAGGTAGAGGAAGGGGTGTTTGTAGGACTCAAATGTCTGCAACCTAGTTGGGACACAGATCTGTGATTACACCACTCTAACAAAGCACTTAGCAGTTAACATTCATCAGTATCCAACCCTTATCCACATCGCAAATCCAAACCCTAATTACAGAACAATGTAGTATTCAACCAGATCTAACACATCTAAGAACTTAGCACATGGAAAAGGATCAGATCTAGCATTTATTCATATCACTTAACCACTAAGCTATCCTACTAGATTCATATAAACATTCACTACTTCACTTAAGATTAAATTATATATACAAGACAATAACCAAAATGCACAAAGCAACCATAACATAGGATATACGTGGTTCACCCCAGTCTGGGGCTACGTTCACCAACTCTTCTCTTCTTTATTATCTTTTGTCAAGCTTCTTACAGGCACAGGGCATCAAAACCTTACTCCACAGAGGACAGGAGATCTATGCGCACCTCGCCAGATCCTCCTTCCCCGAGTTTGATCACAGCACAAAGCCTCCTTACACAGTCTGTGCACAAAGCACTACAGATGACCCGCACTTAGCTTTACAGCCTCAACATACACTAAGCACAAATCCTCTTACAATTACTTGAACTTAGCACCTAGAAACACACCACTTACTTACATCACCTAGCTTTCTATTTATACATTACAAAAGGGCCTAAACATGGTTAAACCCATGGGCCGACATCCCCATACCCGTTAGATAAACCCTAATCCCAAAGATTCCCTAAAAAGGGGTTGAGATCCTGCGATCTCCGCTTCGACTTGCGCTTCACCTTCGACCAGCCTGTCAAAGTCCCAAAATAGGTCAAACATGACCAAGGATCTAAAAAAAAAATTCAAGGGCCAACAAGTCATATCATTGCAAAGAACGGGGTAAAAATAACCCATAAAGGGTGCAATCCATACAAGGAATCCCTTTTCCCCAAACCAAGAAATCCCTCCAATATTTCCTTGGTCAAATCAACTTTGTCAGGAGGTTCATCCCAAACCTAAACAAAACCATGAAGCCCAACCTCAAAATCTTGAAGAAGGATGTTAAATTTGAGTGGACAGAAGAAGGATGTAATGTCCCCCAACTCTTTATGAAGAGGTTTGAGAAGACTTAGTGGCCTTGGCATCCCCACTAGGCCATAGTCTCACACTAAGGGGAAAAGTCAACCAAACTCAAGTTATATGCTTAAGTTGACTTAATAAAAAGGTAAAAGGAGTTAAAAAGATAGCTCAATGAAGAAATAGAAGCGATGGAGGTTGAGTTAGGATTTAACCCTAGGGATTAACTTAACTCAACAAGGAAATAGAAGAAAAGTATAAAGAGAAGGCTAGGGCGCACCTCTCAGGCATTCTGGATTTTGGTATTTGCTTGTTGATCCTCTTGAGCATATAGTTTTGAGGGTTTCGATATTACAAACCCTAGTGAACAACTCAGTGGTGAAATATTCCACTCACCTTTTTCCAAGCTTGGTGTCGGGGATGAAATACTCCACCCACACCATTCTACATCTATCATCCATCCAAGAGGACTAGCAGGGTCGTACCAGCTAGGTTTTTCTTTCAGGGGTGCACCATTGGAGAAAGAAGAGTTTGATCCAGCATATTGAAGGATATTTGAAGGTTTTTAGAATTATGGTTTTTCTTGCAATCCCTTGCTCATCATTTTGAGGGCTTCTTGGAGGATTTACCACGTCCCTATCATCTATTTGCAGGTTGAGATAATTTCAGGAGGAAGAGGACGATTGGGTGATTCAATGTTTATCAGATCTAGAAGTCCATAGGCTAGATATGACCTTGAAACTTCTCTCAAGGTCTTGTGGTGGCCCGATCTATCATTCTAGAGAGTTTCAAGGGATTCAAAGCCCATATTCAACTAGGCTGTACTATTGGCCATATTCAGGGTTTCAGGAGGGTCGTACCAGTTTAGGGTTTTTGCAGTTTGAGGAGGAGGCTTTAGTGTTTGGGATCCATGCTTCAGGAGGAGGATTCCATTTCCTTAATCTATCATTGGGATGATTTTTGTAGCATTTGGGAGACTTCATCTTCAAGAGGGTCGAACCCTTTGGTGTCTATTGACTTCAGCAGGTCGTACCAGCACCGGCAGGGTTGTACCAGTTGCTTAAGGGTTGGGCTTAAACCCTAGTTTTGCAGTTGAGCATTCATCTCCTATTATAGCCTTTGGGAGGCTTGCTTTGTATCTCCAGGAGCATTTTGTATGAATCTCTATTATTGTCTTGAAGCCATCTGAAGCTATTCCAGATATTCTTGCTAGTTGTATCAGGTTCTTGCTTTCTTATAATAAAGTTCAGCTATTGCTTGTGGTTCCTATCTTGTGTATTGTTGATGTTCTTCATATGATGGCAATTATGCTTGTATAATTTGTGGCTAAATAACTAAATAAACCCTAAGGCTTAAATGTTCATGGCCAACCTTCATACACACACTTAATAATCAAATCAGTGGTTAGTTAGTGATTCCAAGAAAAAAAATTGGCTTGGGATCATTACAGTGGTATCAGAGCTCTGATCCTCCAAACATGTGAGGATTAGCGCATGCAGAGGTACAGTGGTATATTTATGGGTAGAAAGAAGAAGCAAGCTAGTGAAACAAAAGCCAAAATGGAGGGATCAGGAGATGACTATGAGCCATAGGGCTTGGCTTTCTTGGCAGTCGAATTCAACAAATTCCAGCAAACCCTAAACCTTACAAAAGGCAATCTAGTCCACCATTTACAGATAAGCCAAGAGACAAATCGAAGGGGAAAAGCCGAAATCACTGAGACCTTGAAGAAGCTAGATGGGAATCTGAGGCAGATTGATGAGAACCATTTAATGATCACTCGGTTGTTGATGGAGATGACTCACCGGGGGAAGGACCCTTAGACGTATGGAAGCAAAGATACAAGTGGATCCCATGGTGAAATCCGGTTTGGTCCAGAAAGGGCTCTTAGGTCTGAGGGAATCCATGGAGGGATCATGTCACATATGGGTAGTAGGGATAACCCTAGGTCGTACTTACCCACATTCACAGATGAACAGGTACACCAGGAGCGAAGGCAGCAGGAGCAAGTGGATGAATTTGTGGAGAAAATGACACAGTGTACTAAGGAGTACCACGTCTTGGATATGATGATTCAGAGGAAAATGTCCCTGGATCAATACTACCAACTAAAGTTCAGAAACAAGCCCAAGTCAAACCACAGGAGCATTTACGAGTTTGAACGAAGAGCATGGAAGATAGAAATTCCATACTTTGATGGTACGGCCAAGATAACAGCACAGGCATGGGTACAAAAGCTAGATACTTATATGTAGCTTAACCCCATGAGGGAGATGGAGGCCATCAAATTTGCCACTATGTACCTGGATGGAAAGTCTCATGATTGGTGGTACCATGGACTCACCACACTAGGCCACAATCAGATAGTGACCTACACAGAATTCACTCAGAGGATCATTGACAGATTTGATCAGGGGGATCATGAGCTGCACTTTCGGGAGCTCACACAACTCAGGCAAACAAGAGCAACAGAGGTATACATTGAATAATTCCAAAGGCTAGAAGTAATGGTACAAGACATATCACCAACCAGAATTATGGTGCTTTTCACTGAAGGGTTGATGGAACCCTTGAAGGGTTGGGTAAAGACTTTTAATCTTACCAACCTACAGGATGCCATTTGGAGAACAAGGGACCTAGGACCAGCGACCAAACCAAAGTTTGTTCCTAGGCCACCTCTTAACACCAAAGGGAGAGATCAAAGACCTCCAATGAACCAGGGGGGACGTGACCCAAGGGGGTTTGACAAGGGTTGTGGAAGAATGGATGATAACACCGGAAGGGAATTGAGAAGGAAGCAAATCTGCTTCACGTGCAAGGAACCATGGAACCCATCACACAAGTGCATGGGTTGTGGCCAAGTGCACTACATAGAGGTGACCTCAGACAATGAGGAGGAGGAAGACTACAACCAACTTCATAACATAGAGGCCAAAACCACAGAAGCAGTAGAGGAAGAGGTCATAGGAATGGACAATACGGTTGAGGGGAAAGCCACCTTGGCATCCATCGGCGGGGTGCCCAAATTCAACACCTTCAGGATGAGAGGAGTCTTTCAGGGGCAGAAGGTATCAGTATTGATTGATGGGGGAGCCTCACACAACTTCATTGATTCAGCATTGTTGAGAAGGAGGCACATAACCACAGTGGAATTTGAAGGGTTCAAGGTGGAGGTAGAAGGTGGTAGCACTATGCCTTATGACAGGTGCATTCTAGGTATGAAGCTTACATTGGGTAGGCATGATCTAGTACAGGACGTCTATGTGATGGACCTTCTGGAAACTAACATCATCCTTGGAGTTCATTGGCTCAGCACATTGGGGCCTATCACCACCAACTACAAGACCATGGAGATGTCTTTTACATAGGAGGGTGGACGAAAGGCAGTGCTCAGAGGCATGACAGGTAATTCTTCCAAGGTAGTTACAGCCAAGAGGATAGAAACCATCTTCAGGAGAGAGGAGATTGTGTATGCAGCTAAATGTAGGATTTTAGCACATGTGGATGAGAAAGGGAAGGTTCACTACACCCCAGATATCCAAGATATCCTTGACAAGAACCACAAATTTTTGGACCGATTCCTCCTGGGGTGCCACCAGATAGGGGGTTTGAGCATATCATTGAGCTAGAGGCAGGAGCTAAACCAATCATCACCACACCATATAGGCATCCAAAGAAGTATAAAGACAAGATAGAGAAAGCCATCAAAGAACTTATGGACATGGGACACATCAGGTCGATCTCAAGCCCTTTTGCTTCTTCACTAGTGTTGGTCAAGAAAAAAGATGGGACTATGCGGATGTGCATTGACTTCTGGGCCTTGAATAAAAAGACAATAAAAAATAGGTACACTATACCAAGGATTGATGAGTTGCTAGACGAACTACATGGATTTGTTTATTTCACAAAGATTGACCTTCGTTTTGGCTACCATAAAATCAAGATGAGGGAGGAGGACATCTCAAAAACAGCTTCCAGGTGTCATTACGGCCATTATGAGTTATTGGTGATGCCCTTCGAGTTAACCAATGCCCCAACCACGTTCCAATATTGCATGAACCATATGTTCAACAAACAGCTGAGGAAGCACTTGTTAGTATTTTTTGATGACTTGCTCATTTACAGCAAGATGTGGGAGGAACACCTTCGGCATGTGGACCAAATTTTGTATACCATGGAGGAACAGTTACTGTACGTTAAGGAGTCCAAATGTGAGTTTGGAATGACATAGGTACTTTACTTAGGGAACATCATTGGAGAAAAGAGGGTACAGGTACATCAGGAGAAAATAAAATCCATTATGGACTGGCCTACCCCTAAGACACTCATAGAGTTAAGGGGATTTCTAGGCATGTGCACGTACTACAGAAAATTTGTCAAAGGGTTTTCTCAGTTGTGTGCATCCTTGATCGATTTGACTAAGAAGGGAGCCTTCAAATGGAGTGAAGAGGCTCAAGTTATGATGGATAAGATGAAGAAGGTGATGAGCATGTGCCCAGTCCTAGCCCTTCTAGATTTCAGCCTGCCTTTCACCTTGGAATGTGATACCTCAGGAGAAGGTATAGGGGTCGTACTAATGCAGAATGGGCACCCTCTTGCCTATGAGAGCCAAAAACTCAGGGTTCTTGAGCTACTCTACAACATTTATGACAAAGAAATGTTGGCTATCATGCACGCACTAGCCAAATTCTAGCATTATCTGGTAGGTGCATGGTTTGTGGTCAAATTATATCATAGCAGTATTAAATACCTATTGGAGCAGAAGGACTTAAATGAAAGGCAGCAAAAATGGGTAAGCAGAATACAGGCCTATGACTTTGACATTGAATTTTTCAAAGGGAAGAACAACGTGGTGGTTGATGCATTGTCCAGGAGGCCATCCATTTTTTCCATGACAGGTGTATCGGTTGACTGGAAGGACCACTTGGTGAT
>JZKD02S1675306.1:65242-87341 GCA_000966675.3 Picea glauca
AGCTTTGTTACCCATTTTTGTTTCTCCGATGATGAAATTCTTTGTTCCAGAAAATACATGAGGCTTTGATGATCAATTTTTATTTGGAAGCGTTGCCCCAAGAGATAAGGACGCCTGAGATCCACAACGTGCAGAATAGCTAACATCTCCATTTCATAGGTGGATTGGCCCAAATGACACTCAGATAATTGTTTGATGGTGAAGGCCAAAGGTCTATCGTCTTGCATGAATACAACTCCAATGCCTTTCCCCGAAGCATCACACTCCAATACAAAGGTCTTGTTGAAATTAGGGAGATCCAAACCCAGAGTAGTGCACATATCCACTTTCAAAGCTTAGAAGGAATGGTCAGCTACTGGAGTCCAACTGAAAGCATTCTTTTTAAGGAGCGTTGTGAGGGGAGCTGCAATTTTTCCATAATTCTTAACAAACTTGCAATAATAGCCCGTCAAACCCAAGAAGCCACGCAGACTTTTAAGAGTTTTCGGGCACGGCCAATCCTACATAGCTTCAATTTTCTTCGAATCCACCCTGACACCATCCTTGCCAACAATATGTCCCAGGTACTCAACTTCAGAGGCTCCAAAAGCACATTTAGATTGCTTAAGATAAAGTTTGTGGTGGGACAATAGCTGGAGAACTTGATCCACATGGGAAAGATGGGCTTGCCAAGTTTTGCTATAGATGAGAATATCATCAAAGAAAACCAAGAAAAAATGACGGAGGAAGGGACGGAAGACATGATTCATGAGACTTTGGAAAGTAGAGGGAGCATTACAAAGGCCAAATGGCATAACCAAGAACTCATAATGACAGTCATGAGTTCGGAATGCAATCTTGAGAATGTCTTCTTCTTTCATATGAATCTAGTGGTAGCCAGAGCAGAGATCAAGTTTGGTAAAATACTGAGCACCACTTAATTCATCCAAAAGGTCATCAATGACAGGAATGGGAAATTCATCTTTGATGGTGAGTTTGTTGAGAGCTCGAAAATCAGGACACATGCACCAAGTACCTTCTTTCTTGAGTACCATGACTACTAGAGAAGACTAGGGACTGGTTCTGGGACGGATGACACCAACATCTAGCAATTCTTGAATAATCTTCTCAATTTCATTTTTTCGGGCGAAGGGATGACTATAAGGGCAAACATTTGGAGTAAGACTACCCGAAACTAGAGGAATGGAATGATCATGGACACCTCACGAAGGGGGAAGTCCCTGGGGGGTTTGAAACACAGCTTGGTGTTGGAAGAGGATAGATTAGAAGTCGAGATGTACAAAGGGTGTCTCAACTACCTAAATGGAGTGAAGTTGGGCAATAATGCCAGAGTGACCTTTTCTGAGGAGCTTTTCCATTCAGTGGGAACTGATGGTCTCTAGGGAATTGGTTGTGATGCCTTGGAACTGATGTTGTTGGCCCTCTTGTTGGAATTGCATGGTTAATTTATGGAAATCCATGGTGATAGGGCCAAGTGCGTAACCATTCCGCACGAAGTACAATGTCACAACCTCCCATGTCAATAGCAAACATAAGAGATTTCAGGTGGTACTGACCAATCTGGAGGCACACATTTTCATAACGCCCTCTACATTTCATGGAACCCCCATTGGCTATCATGATTTTGAAATTATTAATTGGACGAATATAGTAATTGACTTCTTATGCGATGAATAAAATTATGGGTGTTGCCACTATCAACTAGAATGATGACTTTTTGGTTTTTCATGTAGCCAATTAACTTGAGGGTTTGGGGAGAAGAGAAACCCATGAGTGCATTCAGAGAAATCAGTGGTTCAACTTCCGAGGGATCAGAGGGTTGATTAAGATCATCTAGTGGGGGTAGCTCCGGTACAGGAGAAACATTTGCCTCTGCTTCAAAAACATCCTCCAACATAGCCATAAAAAGCGTTTGTTCCTTACACTAGTGCCCCGAAAAATACTTGTCATTACAATTATAACAAAGACCCTTAAGTTAGCGTTCAACCATTTCTGCTCGAGTCAATTTCTGGATCTTGAGGGGAGTAGCAGGACGAGCGGGCAGTGTGGGTTTAGGGCGAGGAATAAAAGGTGTTTTTCTGGTTTGGGATGATACGACTTGTTGTGCTTCCTTGGTCCGTTTTGTAGCTTCCAACCAAGTCCAGGGGCAAGCCATGAGGACATGGGCACGTATTTCATCCTTGAGGCCACTGATAAAGCATTCCCTGAAAAAAGCATCTATCATGCCCTCCGTTCTGAAAGCCAATTGCTCAAAGGCAACTATAAACTCTTCCACTAGGCCAATTTGTTTCAACTTGGTCAAACAACCTAAATGATGAGTGTCGGTGACAAAGGGGTCATAGAGCTCTGCAACAAACTGTGTCCCAGCCACATACCCTTGGCGTGCCTTTTTACGCCATTGCCACCATTGTCAGCGTTTAGGATCCAAATGGAAAACCCCATAATGGAGTTTGGCCAACTCATTGGTAATGCCATGCAAAGAGAAGTGATGTTCCAGCTGACCCAGCCCATGGGATCTGAGCCATCAAATTTGTTCACATCCACTCTAGGAAGGCGTAGGTCATGCAGAAATGGATGGGAGTGGGAATTTGAGGAAGTCTCACCTTCGAGGTGGAAAGGTTGGTCATATGAGATATGGTCTCCAGAAATATTCATTTTGGCGGAGAGTTGGACATTGAAGGATTCAAGCTAACTTGCAAGCTGGGAAGAGAGGTCATGTTTCAGGTCTTCCATTTTGGTGTCTATAGCAATATGCATGTTGGCATTCATGGTGGTAATATTGGCATTGATTTGCTTCACTTCCTTCTGGGTCACGGCAAAATCAGAGGACATGGTATTGAGGCGTGATTCAAGGTCTTGGTTGTGGGTGTGGGTCATGGTGAAAGGGGGGCACAAGAAAGGGGCGGGTGGGTCCACACAGAAAAGGGGTTACGGGTGAAGGGTATCACGATGATCAAGGTGAAAAGGGGAATCCAATGGAGTAGGTCCCAGATAAGGGGGCCGAAAGGGGGTCGGGACCACATAGAAAAAAACGGTGAAATGATAGGTATTACTTCAGTCGGAACGAAAAGTGGAATCCAATGGGATAGGTCTCAAATAAGGGTGCAAGCAGAACCTATATTTTTTTTACTCCTGCGGAGATATACTCCAATCTAAATAATACTGCAGTATTGAAATACCCAACTTCTTAACAGGAAAAAATGTGTAGTCAATTTGCAACCAAAATGTAGGAGGCACGGTTGCACGGCAATAGACCTTGTTTGTTCTCTTTCTGTCCCAAAGGTTAGAGTTTTCAGAGTTCCTACAGACAAAGGTTTCCCTCTGTTATAGCTCTTTGATAAACGTGCGAGGTCGAACAGTAGTACTCAACCCAATATCTCAGGGCACCAACTAAGAAGGGTAGACCGTACCCTTAGTTGTACTACTCGATTACCCAGGTACTAGAGAGTATCTTCTCGAGTGTTGTTCTCGGTGGCACTATAGCAGTCAGGCGGTCGATCGGTTGATCTATGGAGGGTTTCAAGATACCTAGGCCAGTCTGTATACATGTGTTGTCTAATGCGCTACCACTCGAAGGGGTACCAACAGGAGTTACAAGGGTGTCCAACAATGTGAGCTTAAGTACCTCTTGTATTTCCTATGTGTATGCTTCCCCGATCGCAGATTTATGCACTGAACGACAGATCTCTGTAGTTTTAAGACGTCAGAACACGTCTCTACTCGAAAATTTGAAAAATAAAAAATAAAAAATAAATAACCCACAATTCCTGCCAAGGAAAGTGCTCTGATACCACTTGTTAGGTACCAGATCTATTATAACAGAAGAAAACATAAAGCAGGAGGTATTCCCTCCTAGACAACTTTTCTTAGAGAAGAAGATTCCAAGAAGTCGAAGGAAGATCATTGAACAGTTGAAGAACACCCCGAAAGAGAAGTCAGCCCGCAGGAAAATAATAAAGTGGAAATATAATTTCCAGGAAGAGAAGTCGGCCCACAGAAATAATAAAGTAAATTTGAAGACCCAAAATAGGAAGTTGGCCCCATACAGGCGTCCTGATTAATATAAATACAGTACTAGATCATTTCATTTGTACAGTCAGACAGTTCTCCTTCTACAGTGCGCACTAGGCAGCTGGGAGCTACAGTTGTGGCAGTTTCGCTATTTTTGGTTTTCTGGTTCTCTTGGAGAGTGCACCCCACTTGGGGAAGGATATTCTTGGTGGTTCTTGGTGATTTCTCTTGTGCGCTACCTCTAGAAGAGTTGCGCTAAGGTTGTGTGGTGTTGCTCAGTTGTCTACCCTTTCTAGGGTTTGACAAGATTCTGTTTATTTTCAGTACATGGATGTTTAATGTTAAGAGAAGATCAACATACTCTGGTTAATCTATTGCTAATGAAAAATTTAAGAAAATCTAACAAATACTAYAGAGAATAACAAGGGAACAACACAATATATGAAACCACACCAAAATAATACCTTTATTGRTAGGAAACAACGTTCACTTGCCTCTTCAAGGGGGAAACCTCTAGCAAAGCAGTGCTCTATTACAATAATTCTCAAGACAAAAACTTCTCAAGCACTCRACTCCTATTTATACTAATTCTATCTACCAAAAGAACAATCTAGAGGAAGATCTTTCTATAAGCGAAAGCTTCTATTAGGTCTTCTTACATTTGACTTATTCTTCCTTATTACTAAGCCTTATTAATATCGGCCTTTATTACATGGAAAATATATTATTCTACCTACATGAGGGGTTAGGGAGGTTAGTGTTACACATTATTTTGGTCACTCTGGTGATGTCTCTACAGTTATGTGTTCAGKCTCTCATAAGGACCTTTTGMATGAGAAAAGTGATGGTTGTCTTCTTCTACAAAACATATTTTTAAGATGAGTTCGCAGGCTGCATGTATTGTAAGGTGCGAGAACCTTGATTCTCGCAGGCTACTCTATACTTGGATTGAGAGGGGTTCACAGTTTGCTCTATAAGTAGGGTGCGAACCTGCTTCAAAGCTTRAAAGGAAGAAGAGGTTACGAAGGTTCTAGAAGAGGATCTTCTAGAAAATGAGTTGGCATTCGCATGGTTGGCATCCTACTGACTTCTCAGATTTAGTGGGATCATCCTCATCCCTTTAACCATCTCTCCTTCTCCTATATAATGAAAGGTTTCGCAAGGAAGAGGTTAAGCAACATTGAATAGAGAATTGATGAAAGAATAGGTTCAGAATTGTGTGAGGAATCCTATTTGGATTGATGCTTGAGGCCTCCATTCGTCCATCAAGCCATAGTGGATCTTCTTCATGCAAGCGCGGAGCAAGTGTGTGTATTGGAACAAAGGACCACCGAAAGGAAGCTTGCGACATCAAGGCAATCCGGTTGTATCTTCTACTTTCATTTAATATAATACAGTGGCATGTCCCTTTCCCATAAAATCATTCTTATTTTATTACATGATTCCTTGATCACATGTTTAGGTTTTCATTGAATGTATTATTGTTGCTTTCACCTTGGTCGATTTGTGTCGTTGTAGATATGATATCACAAGGCTACTAAAGCGAAGCAAGGACAACAAAGACATAAGGAAGTGATATCTAAAGGTATGTCACTTATTCATTTTTCAATAACAAATTCAATGATTGTAACTTAGGGGAAGCGTCATGTCCTGTCCTGTTTTGTTCTAGATCTAGGTGGATCTAGGGAGATCTGTTAGTGTCCGCATATACCGATTTATCCTATAACAGTTAGGACCCTAATAGGAACCATATCCCTCGTTGATCCAAGGCTAGAGAATAGGTCTCGAACTAAACCAGGGCCCAAAAAACCAAACGCCCAGGTAAGTGTAAGCAATGGTGATCTCAATCTCCTCGCCCTGAAAGCAGAATTGGAAATCTGACAAGACACTCTTTTAGCCATTGAAAATCATAACCTTGGTTTTACCAAGGTTGATTATCGATTGTGCAAGAAGATCACAAAACATGGATAAGGCGTCTAGCTATCCCTAGAGACCCTCTGAAGTGGAGGCAAGGAGGACCACATCATCCACGAAGAGTAGGACTGACATCAAGACATGGTGAAGGAGGCAACCATCCTCAAGCTAGATATGCTCCTATAGAAAGGATTTCAACTCATCTATATGTATCCCAAACAATATGGGTGAGAAAGGACATCCCTACTTCACCCCAATGATACTCATGATAAAATCTATCCATGCGCTATGCAGAAGCGGCGCAGAACAAACTCATAGAAACACATAATTGCAATGAGGAAAGTCTTTGAAATGCCAATATCTATGAGTCTTTAAAACAAGGCCTCCCCTAGAACTACGACAAACACCTTTTGAAAGTTGACAAAACAACAGAAAACTTTTGAATTGCGGTGTCTCGCCTCCAATACAATGGCTCTTAGGGTGAGAATATGGTCAATGGTCTAATACTACAGTCGAAAGCCTATTGGTCCTTGGTCCAAAGAAATCCCTCATCGAGTATTGCTAATAGTCTCCAATAGAGGGCAGTAGCATACAGCTTGGAGAAAGTGTGACCCATGAAGGTAATCCAATAGTTATTCGGATCAACACTGGACCTCGATTTGTAGATCAGGCAGATAGTATGGTGGAACCAAGCAAGTGGGATTCTTGAGTAAACCACAAAATTAAATAGATCAGCGATATATGGGACCAGTGGACGATTGCCATGCTTGAGAAACTCTACCTAAAAACCCTCCTCATATCTTGCTCTATTGGTGTTCATGTCCCATATTAGTTGTCGAATATCTAAGTCCTAGAACATGTGACAAGAATATGGGGGGAGGTGACTAGGACAAGGGGCTATCCAAGGACATCATATAGGGTGGTCATTGTTAGCTTTTGGAGTTACTCCAAAAGTGTTTTACGCTATCCCTTTGGCAATGCTTCATGGACATATGGACGGCTCAGTTTAGGTGCATGCTTGACCTTGGTTAGAGTGCTAGCATGGCACTATTACCTCGGAGGTTGTTACCCTAATCAGCAATGATGACTAACTCAATGAGCACAATGGGGGAGTCTATTGCTTGATTAGGGGAGGTACCTACTTAGGAGGAGTGCTAGGCACTTGGAGGAGGGAACTTAGCCCTAAGAGCTTGGGATCATGTGATATACATCTTGGATGTTGGGCACTTGACTCAAGGACACTTGAGTTGAGGAGCATACTTGATGGAGGTTGGTTGTGAACCCCCAAAAACTTGATACCTGAGTGTTGGACACTCACAAGGCACATGTCCCATGCATGTCAGACAATCAAGTCATGTGTGTCATGATGTTGGAAAATGGTTAATGTCCCATGCATTGCCATTGATCAATTAATTTCAAAGTAGCAATACTTGGATCTTACTGCACTAGTCTCGGGGCTGATCACTTTTAATGGTCTTGATCCTCTTGAGGGTTCATCTACCACACCATTGGATACTGCCCTTATATTGGATATGTTGGTAGAATTGCAAGGAGAGCATAATGTCAAAGTTTTTGGTGGTAATACTGATGATTTTGATTATGAGATATAGGAGTATGAGCTATGAGATTTTTCTACCCTATTTTGTACTTTTCATTGGCATTCCCATCTATCATCTTATCTTTTTCCCAGACCATCTATCATCTCATCTATGTAATATGTTTTGATGATGAGAAAACTATAGTTCATGGATCTATATGTGTATTCTAATGTGTTTAATACATAAGAGTTCTATTCCGAAATGTTCAAAAAATTTACATCTTTGTCTACATTTTAATTCTGTAATTTTAATATATACATACATATGTTCGTATATATATATATATATTTGTGCCCCTGTGTCAAGTGACTTAGGCTCAAACCAATCTGCTATGAGCCACATGCCATCATCTAAGCAGTAGGCTCCAATGCATTTTGATTGGATCTACCAGATCAGCTAGGTTTTCATGATGTATTTAATGTCAATCAACTAAAGCTCTATGAACCTTCACACTTGGAGAAAGAGGTTCTAGTCAATGATACCTTACTTGATGTCTTCACAAATAACCACTAGGCACAAGCAGACAACCACTAACTTGGTTTTCCGCAAAAGCACATTGCTCACCCAAGTGAAGTGGCTGTCCCAATCAGCTTTTGAGCAGAACTTTCCCCACCTACAGCAGAAATTGGGGACAGTTTCATGTAAGGAGAGAGGAATGGCAAGAATTAACGAGGTGAAAAAGTGGAAATGTACAATATTTGTATCTGTAACTTCTATTCTAGGAGAGATTTGTAATCTCACCTAGCACTCCATCTACGAGTTTGCCTAACTCCATTTGACACCTCACCTAACTCCACTTACCAATTGTGTACTCCAATATATTCTAATGGTAATGTAAAATGTACAATGTGTACAGTCACGATTATCTATTTTTGCGTTCTTGCATTCTTACATAAGTCTTTTCTTTGTTGTATTTTCTGCAGATATCATTAATTCCCTTAATAATTTCTGCTGCCACTGATGTGTAACAGTTGCCCGCATCAACACCAACCAACCATATACAGCTATACCTAATGTTGTAGCTGTGGAGAGAAATTATAATTGTAATTTTAATTTTTTGTGCACTTTAGAGATACAACAGCCATTAGCATGACAAACCAATAACCAGTCAATGCTTTTCATGAAAAGCTTAATAATCCATCACAAAAATAAGCAGTTTTAATATGTTTAACAGAATTAATATATCTACGTAAACCTATATCACTTGGATCATGATTGTAAACTTTAGGCCAATGCAGAGGGGGTTCACTTTCATTTATAGTGGATCTGTACAGACAGGGGAATAGATGCGATGTAATTATTTTGTATATATACTATATAGCATAGATTTCAAAGGAAGTTTATTGGATTTCCACAGCCAAGCTGTGAAAATAAACATGTTGAAGACAATATGAAGAGTCGGATAACCCTCCAATGACATCACCTAGCTCTGGGTAGCAAAAACACAATTTTGAAGGCATCAATATATTCTAGAGTATGAACCCAAAGAAATAATTTGAGCTTTTATTGATTGGTGGGGTCATCTAAGCAGAAACAAAATAAAGAGCCATGTTTCTTTAGATGACACTGAAGCTACAGTGACGACAGGATCCAATTTTGTGACCCTTGAAGCATGAAATTCATACAAAAATAATTTGTCATTGCTCTGCAGAAAACCAAAACAATTATCTTCTTTTTTGCAAAGTTGAAGACAAAATTAATGGAATTGGAAACATTTTTCAAGTCTGATCCCATGATGGTGCTTAGCAATTGGTTTACATTGTTGATTCCACTGACCCTGGGAAAAGTACATAACTATTTAGTATTAAGCCCCTAAAGGAACTAAAGCTCCTGATAGCAGCATGTAACCATATATAACTCCATAGAGGAGCTTAAGGCCATTTTACTATTTCTCACCAGTTATGCTAGATTTTTCAGTTTTTGAAGACTACCAAACCTACTGAAATCATTTCCAATCCTCTGTTTAGTAGCAGATTTATGAATATCTTTATACGAAGCACCAAAATTTAAAGCCTCTCTTTTTAGTCCGGAATGTAAAAACCCTGGTGTAACATCAATGCACTATTGCCAGGAAAATTAGTAAAAGATTTAATATTTTCCATGTATGAGTACTCAGTACACCCAGTTATGCAACTGAATCACCTTATCGAACTTTCTCCACTAAGTTCTTAGGTAACTTAACTCCAACAAACAGTAGTATTCATAAATTTCATAAATCGTAGGAGATTTATAAATATCTCTGTACGAAGCACCAAAATTTAAAGCCTCTCTTTTTAGTCCGGAATGTAAAAACCCTGGTGTAACATCAATGCACTACTGCCAGAAAAATTAGTAAAAGATTTATCATTTAATATTTTCCATGAGTGAGTACACTTAGTTATGGCAACTGAATCACCTTATCGAACTCTCTCCACTGAGTTCTTAGATAACTTAACTCCAACAAACAGTAGTATTCTCCTTTTTCTTGGATGTGCCTCAATGACTGTCCACGTATAGGCAAACAAAGACAGTTAAGGTAACAGAGTCTTCAAATCTCTCTTCCATCTCCACATCTCCACTTTCTCTTCAGGGCGACATTTAAATCCATTGATTTTTCATCCATATTTGTCAGAGATTTCAGATCAGAAAGTGCAGCAAAAATTTCTTATTCGTTATCCGCAATACAGTCCAGTGCTTCTAAGTTTCACCCAAGAGAGGAGTTGAAGGGGAATATTCTTGTCTGTAGAGTTTTTGGACCATAATCTTGTTTACTTTTTTGTCAAAAAGTGAAATTTTAGATTGAATATCACTGTGCTTAGCCATTAGATAGTTGGAGAATTAGTTTAATCAACGTGAAATTCAGAGAGAAAATGATTAAGGTCATATTCTCCCTCTCTCACACACACACACTCACTCGCACACAAACACACGCACACAAACACATTTATTCATTATCTTGAGCTAAAGAATACTAGAGCACTGCAAAAGCAAGTCAAGATTGTACCAATGCCAATTCATCCCTGTATCACTCAGTTTTGTTATGTGTATGTCAATCGTGCCAACTTTAATGGAATCTGCAATGCAAAGCTTCCAGATGCTGTTACCTAGATTATATGTTTATTGCTTTAAGTTTAAGTTGTTTATTTAAATGTTTTTTTGTCTTATTGTATGTAAACATATCCTGCATTTTTCCTACAAGAGCCTATCATTCAATGTTCATCGTAAAAGTTGGAACTATTGCAAAAGCCACATTCAACAAGTAGGCTATTTAATAAAATCACCATTCCAGATCAATGTTGAAAAAATGGGGCTCAGAACAAAACAGAAAATCAGGAAAACCCATAACAGCTCAGCAAAAAATCAGTATGCAGGGAGAATAGATTGGAAAAAATAGAAAAAAATTTCCACAGCAGGAATAAATCAAGAAAAATTGGAAAACTGCCAATTCATCGGAGATTTTTTCCACTGTTCCAAACCCACCAAAGACAAGACAGGAAGCCTTTATACTTACCAGGTCATATTGTTGCAACAAGGTTTCCTCTTTCAAGTTGTTTATTTCACTGTCAATGCAACGAAGAAAGGCCCATAAATGATTTGCTATAAATGGAATCAAATGCTGAAAGTGAACCTAGAGGTAAAGTCAAACCTGTCTTCCATCCATGCAACACTATAAAGATCTCCAAGACAGGTGTCATATTCTGGAGGAGGAGGGGGGTCCATTCCAGGACAGTATGTTCCCCAGCTGTTCTCCTCAGCATTTGATGCTGTTGTAACATATATATTCAGGTCTGTTGGCAGCAGACCTTCAAAAATACTTCCACTTTCACATGCTTCAACATATATTACCTGGTCATTCAAACAACATTATTATTAACCTCCTCAATAGCCTATGTTAGAAATCTGACCATGCCTACTTTGAACCACGTATCAAGCTCATAATGGAGGATGAAATCAAAGTAATAACCTACAAGATTTTATTTCATTCATAAATATGAAACCTCAAACTTTACATCCACCGAAAGATTGCATGGAGCTGGTAATACATAAATGACAAAGACACTAAAAAACACTTTAGCTGCCTTCACTTACCATTTCTCTATAAGAACCAGCATCATGCTTCTTCTTTAGGACTTGTACAAAATCATTTGCATAAAGATAAGGTGGAAGAGGCATTCCTACAACCAAATTCATTAGATTTATCAACAAAGCACCTGAGTGTAATCCAAACAATCAAATAGGAGAAGAATTTTGGGTGCAATCCAATGCCATGGGACTTTTACAAAATTCTACAAAGGGGTAGACAAAGATTGCAAAACAATTAAAAATCCACCTGATTTTCAATAACTTATTTATAAAGAAGAACCTATTTCAAGAACTTAAGTCTAAATTCATATCAAGAGAAGTTGAGAATTACAAAAGGTGAGAGTTTGGTTAAGTAGAAACAGCCTTTTGTAATAAATAATTCATCTACTACAACAGAGATAGAGTTAGTGACTAATATATGCTATCTAACTATCTTTTACTATACTTTTTTCTTGGATGCATCCACAAACTTAGCAGAAAGATCGTCTCCAATTTTACAAATTAAAAGTACTTAAATTTGAAAATTAGCTATACTATCCTCAACAGAATGTATAACATGATTCAAACTTACGTATTTTTTAATTTTTCATGATAAAAAGGTATTTCAAAGATTTTGCTCTGTAAATGTCAGAATATTAAAGTGAGTAATGATAATTTGTGTCTGCCCATATGCATGGATGGTGTATCACGTTGTGAACACGTGTTACCAAACTATCGAGGGGATCCTATTATTTGAATTTCTATAAATTGTGTTACATGCAGCAAGTCAATTCTAGTGGCAGATTTAAAGACCCAAAAAGGGTGGATTAAAGGCCTGGAAAGGGTCGTTTGAAGAAGAAATTGTGTGTCCTATTTAGTCATGTCTAAGAAAGCATTGTAAATGAGTACTTTATTCGCTTCAATGGTGGGCCCCATATTTTGTGTCATTCTGTTATTGAAAACAATATTAGGAAGTTGCCATTAAGCGGGAGAGATGGAATAATGGCAACTCCCACTTTGAGATGTTAGGTTTCAGGTGTGTGGTTCCCATATTATCATTAAGTGGGAATGTTCAAAGTATTAGAATGAGTAACAATAATTTGTGTGCAAGACCGGATGTGGGGATAGTGTGTCGAGTGTATGAACCTAAGTGGGTTATGGTGAATGTGTGTCTTAAAGTGAGTTTGGGCCAACCCTAACCTAACCTTACCCTGTGGTCTATTCAGATTAAATTCAACTCTAGATTCTGATTCTAGGAAAACAAGCCCTGTAGACCAAGGAATATATTCTTTTTAATGGAAAACTTTTTCAGGGAAACTCTCCAGGCACTTCCTCACATTCCACAAATAGCACCTGGGGTAAATGTCATCAACTGACAACATGTATGCTTAATCCCAAGGGACATAGGAGGATTGGACCTCGTGACCTCCTTGGCCATTACAACTACAACTTCAGCATGGCAAGTCAAACCTCTTAAGCTAACTGTTGGAGCTATCAAGGAATTATATATATCCCCAAGAAATATGTGTGTGTGAGAAAACTTTCTTGAGAAAACCCTTCAGGGGCTTCCTCGCATTCTGCAAATAGCACCCTGAGTAAATACCATCAGCTGACAACATGTATGCATAACCCTGAGGGACCTAGGTGGACTTCATTGGCCATTACAACCTTGACATGGCAAGTCAAACCACTTGAGCTAACCCTCGGGGTTACCAAGAACTGGATTCACTTTCTTTTTACATTTTTATGATCTATCAATAAAAATCTGACAAAATTAAATCTACTCCATCTGTCTACAACAGTGGCTTCCGTATCATCAGATACGACACCACCAACTTCAAATACCAATAAAACTGCATTCAGACATAAACAACAATACTCACCAAGCACTCCAGGCCCTCCATGATCAGAGTAGTAGATGAATATACGATCATTGGGGCCACTTTCAACAACTTTTCCACTTCCACCCGTTACTAAACTTTTATTTCCAAGAATAGCAGCAAAAAAGTTATTCACAGTAACATCCTCGCCTGTGTAGTCCTACACAATATTAGAAAGCCCAACTAGATGGTGAAGAAACAAAAGACAGGTAATCCTAATTCTAGAAATCCAGACGATTAAAGCACAGAGTCCTGATGTGAAATTGCATTGCCATTGTATATGTAAAACTCAGGACCTTTATGTATCGTGATTTTTTTTAAATTTTGCACCCACATGGCATTGCTATTCATATGGTAAAGACAAATTTTCTGAAATTGTATTGATATTGGGAAGGATTAACGTACTGAAACTTCTTAGACGGATTGATCATTTAGTGATGAAAAGGGATCTTTTGCCTCACCTTAGGGACGCCTGCATAGACATCGCTACCCTGGGGATGGTTAATAATAGTACCAGGGTGAGGATTTTCTTCATCGTACGCGATGTCATCATACATGAACACCACAATGTTTTCCTCTTTCAAACCGCCTCTCCTCAGAATTTGGTAGGCATGGCAGACATCAGCCTACGCACACACATGGCCCAATTACCGCTTAACCCAAAAACCCAATTTAGCAAAAAAAGTTACAAATTAACACAAACCCAATTCAACAAACACGTTAAACATCATCAATAAGGACCTGGGCAGGATGAAGAAGACTTGCACCTGATGCCTGTAGTTCCAATAGCCAGAAGAACCAGCCAACAGAACAGCCCACTCAGTACCGATCCTATCACTGTCAGCATCCACATGATTGGTGGGCAGTTTTAGTAGAGAATTCCAATCCCTTCTGGCCCCATCTGCAACTTTACTCGAGTCCAGCGAGAGTAGAAGAAAATAGCACAGCAGACCTAGTTGAAATCCCTTGGAGGAACCCATCACAGATATGCAGAGGAGCGTAACACAGCAGACACTGTGAGTAGCGAAAAGTTATATCACCTGCGTTAGATTTCAGCCATAATCAAGCCTTCTACAATGCCGAGGACAGAAAAAAGTCTCCTCTTTCCGCTAGACGTGTATACGAACATATCAGCGGTACCACTTATTTCAGCTTTCGTTTTGTAGTAGCTAATGTAGGCCTCCATTTTTTATTTTGTAATTATGACCTCAGAACCATTAAAACACGCTGGCATGGGCCTTTTCGTCTATATAAAAAATAAAAAATAAAACAACATGTGTCATCGATTGTCGTATGCGCACAATTGGATGTGACCCTCGTATACACAAAGTATATCAATGTTAGGTTTACGACGGAAAACAATGGTGAGATGATGTGGTATAAGGTTTTAAGTTCGTAAATAATTTTAATAATTTGAAGGACAAATGCACTCGAATTGATAGCCTCCTTCCTCGCTAGATTGGTAAAAGATTGTATTATTAATCTCATTGTTTCAATAATGTTGGATGATGGGTGGAGTATTCACTTGAAACATTGAATGTTTTAAAAACTTCATACATAGTTTATATTTAGAAATCTAAAACAACATTATGAGGAATTGTGAAAACCTGCATACTTTGATTATTCTCTTCCTCAGTTTACCATCGTTGTATCATATAGTTTGTGTGTAGTGGCGTAAAGAGAAAGTGAAAAGAGATTATAGGTATAGACTGGGTTTTAGACACATGGATAAAAAATCAATGCATTAATGCAAATGGTGTTGTCGAGATGTATGTGTGCATAATCACAAATGAATGGTGTACATACCAAGTCGAAAGGTTGAGTGTGAGATGTTGAATTATTGAATATGTTGTCGTAAGATTAAGTTAAGAAATGAGGAAGGATAACCATTGTAGTTAAGAAGTTGAGGTAGTTGGAAGGTCAAGAGTTGAAGGCATGAGGACTAAATGGTACATTAAGAAGGAATTCGGGTTGGCATAGAAGTAGATCTTGAGTTGGAAAGGATTCAAGCCAATAGAATTAGAATTAGTTCACAAGTAAAAGGCTCTGAAAGAAACAAGCCAAACCTTCAAGATAAGGTAGAGAAGATTGTCAAAGGCATTGTTATTGAATTGGAGACGCATATCGCTCAAGATAAAGAAGATGCAAATTTTTTAAGTCTTGAGGATTGGCATTAGAGTAATTGGATGACTAAGGTTGAGAAATATGAACAAGGTCGAGCTTTTGTGGGACAAGCATATTACAAAGGAGCTTAGATGTATGAAAGTGAAATCATTGTGAGGAACGAGACTTTTGAAAACTTGTTTGCATGCATACCATTGTAATGTAATCTAAATTCTATAATGAGAGTGAGTACACTATTTAAAATGTTATGTGTGTATTCATTCTTAATTTTGTCTTTTGTCGAGTTCTCTCTCTACTTTCTTGTTACAATTTCATGTCAAGTCGAGATCGGTGCACGAGGCCCAAGGTTGGGACCATTGCACTATAGTTGTTACATCATTTTTGGTATCAGAGCACATTGATGCCTTAGGAGAAGTGTGATTTGTGGATTAGATATCAAATTATTTGAGAAGTAATTATAAATGTAGAAATCCCCAACATAGAGCAGTGAGAATTGCAACCATGTCAAGAAGAGGAGGTAACATTGAATTGGGTAGATAGTTCCAAGCACTTGGAGAGAGAATCAAGGAGTTGGAAACATGACAGTGGAATAGAGGTACAAAAGCTCAACTCGAAAGAAAAATGGGAAGATAAAGACCAAGAAAATGAAGAAGAAATGGAAGTTGGAGTACAATTGTGCATATTCTTGAAAAGTAAGAAGGTTGTCAAAGTTGAATTGTGCATATTCTTGAAAAGTAAGAAGGTTGTCAAAGTTGAAGTTTCTTGTTATGAAGGAAGTTTGAAAGCTCAAGCCCTAATTGAATGAATAGGGGAGATGAAAAGGAACTTCAACTATGAGAAAATCAAAGACCCAAAAAAGGTGAAGTTCATCATCACAAAGTCTATGACCAAGTCGATTCACCAATATGAATCTTACATTAATTAATATTCTTTCTCTCTGTCTATTAATCAATTATGTCGTCTAAATGGATGGTGCATTAAAACAAAGTACTCAACGAAATAAATCACAATCTCGCATACACATAAACATAAAAATTTACCTTCTAGAAACCCATCTTGGAAAACTCCAACTGGAAATGGCTTGCTCAACGTGTTTATTCTCAAGGTGGATTTTACATACTACAAAGGGATTTAAAGAGTCAAATCTATGATCTGAATCTTAGGGGGCATATACAAGTTTAGTTGTACAAGTCATAAAGTCATGTTTTTATTAAATGTCAAAAGGGAACATGAAGAACATGAAATTGTTGAAGTCAAGCTTTATCAAAGTTTATTTCATCAATGAGTTAGCATTATAAATAAGTAATAGGGAGAAAGATAAGGTCAAGAAGGACAAGTCCTAAAATTGGCCTTGTTATCCCCACTTTTAGGGATAACCGGGAGATTATGTCTCGAGGCCCACAAGTCCTAGACATGGAGTACCGAGAGCCAGATCGACTTAGGCATGGCCCTGGAGAGCCCATATTTTCTCCCTTTCAGCGCCTCTACTTTGCTAGCAACAACAACATCCATCACCATCGGCTTGGTCTTGTGTCAGAGATGGTTCTTGCTCTATGAGGTAATGAGTCCAGGTATCATGGTATGTGTCACCATGATCCTCAAAACCTTTGAATGTGTGCATTTAATTCCTTTTATTTCTAATGAATGCTTGGATCTTATACTTGTCCACTTGACCATGTCTGGGGGGAATGACAGGATGCCCTAGCAAGCCTATGTCTATAGGTTTTGGTTTCCCACTGGGGGGATTTCTGAAAAGCCATCGTCCACTCCCTTCATATTACCACTTTTCATCCTGCTTCCACCTCATCTACCCCATTTCATTTGTCTAGGCATTGGGTTGGCCAATCATTTGAGGGTTGCACCTTACCTTGTGGGAAGAAGGGGCTAAAGGCCCAGAAGGTAAAAGCAAGCTGGCAAAAGATAAAATCCTAAAAATAAAACCTCGAGATGCTTCGCCCAGGGATCCCCAAGAAAGCAGTAAAAGGCTTCTCAGCAAGAAACAAGGGGGACCCATAAAAATAAGAAAACAAGACCTAGTCATAGGATAGGGGGTCTCATCACGAGCCAGCCTAGATCCATGGGTACCTAGCAGTATGACACTACTAGCAGTTGGTTACCACGCCAGGGTAGTGACTCTTGGTTGCATGGCCAAGAGAAAGGGGGTCTCATCACGAGCCAACCCTCTCATCTCTGTGAAAGTGCTTGTGGGTAACGTTGTCACCACTGGTCACCACGTCAGGGCAGTGTCCCCTGATTAGCTTCTTGAAGAAAAAGCAATAAGAATAAAGAATAAAAGGCATGAATGGGCTTGGAAACAATTGCATCCAGGACAGGTGCAGCTCGCCTTCTACAAAGGCACCCACAGGTAAAGCTTTGCATTCCCTTGCTTTCACTGCACCCATTTGTCGAGACATCCCTTATCCACATCACCCACTTACATGGCTTAGATTTAGTCTTTTCTTGGAGCTTTCCTTTTTCAGTGGACATTAGCCCAATAGGACACCCTGTCACTTTCCTAGGACTTGTATTGCAGGATTGTATAATGTCTTTGAGCTTTTAATTGGGATAATAGGGGTTTTATGCACATGTTTAATGATATTGATGATGAGATGTTATTGACATTGCTATGATCCCTGTGACTTATGAGCCCATGGAGGGCATAGCTGTTGATGTGCAGGATCATGCCCGATGGACAGGTATGCATGGGGAGATGATCAGTTCAGACCTCCATGAGGCTGAAGAGCCCACCAGATGGATGTTGAGACCCTAGCAGGAGGCGCAGACAGGACAGAGGGGTTTGCACCAGAGAGAAGAAGGATGTCTTGCTGAGGCAGCCTAGCAGAGCTTGACCTAGGGGGATTGTGCCCTTTTTAGTGGAACGTTGGCCTTAGAAGGCCTAGGACGTCACCCAAGAGGTTCATGATGTCATCCTTTCTTCATGAGCGTTTTGGAAGATGGATAGGGCGGTTTGGCACATGTGGCGGCTTGGAGAAGCCCAAGGAGGGCTAACATTTTTCTTCAGAAGGATGCATTTGCCCTCAAAGGGGCTAACTTCACCTTAGAAAGGGGATGACGTCCTTCTATTGTTTGATTAGGGTTTTAATTTAAACATTTAATGTAAAACAGTATGATTTTAGTATTTTGGCGTTGTCGGCCTTTTTATGACCTAAAAAGTAAAATTGGGGCATTGTACTATATAAATTGAGGGTTTTTACCTTCATATTTTCATCATCTTTCACTCACTCATTAGTGAGGTCTAAAATTTTTGCCATTCTAAGGGTTCTTGGCTAAAATTGGGAGGCACACTTGTTGAAGGAAGACATTTTTGGACTTTTATTGGCATTTTTGGCATTTTTGGCATCTTTGGCATTTCTCTTGGTGGAAGGTATTACAACTAGGGTTTGTTATATGATTTCTTGGTTAAATGTAAGTGAAATTATGCAAAACTTCTTAATTGAATGGTTGTAGTATTGTTTTTCTTGCATTTATGGTTATAATTTGTTGAATTAAACCCTAGGTGACAAGCACACATTGAAGGTCCTTGTCTCATGTCCCTATTAAGGTTTTAAGCCATTTTATTTTTTGAAGTGAGATAGAGCCTTGCCTTAGCAACACTTTATTCTTTCTTTCTAGCCCTTGTTGAAGAGGATTGAGCCTTGCCATAGCAACACTCCATCCATCTTCTTTGATGCTAGCCGTTTTCTTATTTGTTGAGCTAAGAAGAAGAAAACGCATAAAGGCCTAGTTCCCCTACACCTTGGTGAGCTGATTTTTCCTAGGGTTTACCTAGTAAAGCCTTGCCATAGCAACACGTTGCTTGCAAACCCTCTTGTCTTAGTTTTGTGCAATCTTTTGAGCTAGTTGTTTTTCCATTGAGCTAAGGAGGGAGGAGAGAGCACTGAGGCCTAGTTCCCCTACACCAAAGTGAGCCTCTCTCCCCTAGGGTTTCATCCTTGAGGCCTTGCCATAGCAACACCTCGAGGTTTAACTCTCTTGTCCTTTGTCTTACCATTATCACTTGATCCTTCAGCACTTGTGTCCTCCTTTTGACTCCATATACCCTAGGAATGCATTGATCTAAGGCCTAGTGTGTTGAGTACTTTGATCTCAAAAAAAACTTCTAATACTTTGAACAAACCCTAACTTTACTAACCCTAACCTAAGACTAATCTTCTAACCCTATTTGTTGTCGTCATCTTTCTTGTGCTATAAACACCTTTGTGTAGCTATTGTTTTACTTTTAAAGCAATTGAATGGTTGTTTAAGGCATTATCTATGAAGTGTTAATTTGTTACATTGAATGCCAAGTCTCTTTAGCATTTATTTAGAAGTGATATTGTAACCGTTGCTATTGTACAAACATTGACTTCATCAATATTGATTGCTCAATTGTTCATTATCAGAAAAGTCATTGATTATATGAAGTACTAACCAACAAGCAAGCTTGCACATGCAGTTTCATTGTTGCTTTGTCTCGGGCATGTGATCTTATTGGCTATTACTTCCAGCTATCTTTATTGCCTATAATCCAGACTCTTTGATCAGGTGGTGACTTGTGAGGAGAATTATTATCACTTAGCCTTGCTAAAACCTTTGCCTTCTCAAAACCTTAGGTCACCGGGGACATCTCCCCTGGGCCTCACCTCCCTAAATAGAAAGAATCTTCCCATCAAGGTGACAGTGGGTGGGATTGGTTCAGTTACGCCAGTTTGACTTCTTTTCATCCATCTTTTATCCTAACTAAAAACTGTGTGATAACAGGTCTCATTGCATAAAATTGTTCATCTTAATAAAATCCTTCTTCCCCAACTCATATATATATATTTAGTGTGTGTGTGTGTGTGTGTGTGTCTGTGTGTGTGTGTGTTATCTTTAATGGTTTTAGTTAATGTCCCTTACAATTGAAAAGCTATTTTTTGAATTCATGGCAGATGTGGAAAGTATTCTTGTCCTCTCATGGCATTCAATCCTTTGAGATCTCATCCCCTAAGAATCAAATAATTGGTATTAGAGTGAGCTACCACTCCTTATGAACAAGGCTTTGAAGTATCCTTTAGATGTATGTGTGCATAATCACAAATTAATGGTGCACATACAAAGTCAAAAGGTTCAATGCGAGATGTCGAATTGTTGAATATGTGGTAGTAAGGTTAAGTTAGAAATGAGGAAGGCTAACCATTGTAGCTGAGAAGTTGAGGTATTTGGAAGGCCAAGAGTAAAAGGCACGAGGGCTAAATCGTACATCTAGAAGGAATTCAGGTTGGCATAGAAGTAGAGCTTGAGTTGGAAAGGATTCAAGCCAATGGAGGTAGAATTAGTCCATAAGAAAAAGGCTCTGAAAGAAAGAAACAAAACCTTCAAGATAAGGTGGAGAAGATTGCCAAAGGCATGGTTATTGAATTGGAGACACACATTGCTCAAGATAAAGAAGATGTAGATTGATTAAGGCTTAAGGATTAGCATTAGAGTAATTGGATGATTGGGGTTGAGAAATACAAGGAAGGTCGAGCTTTTGTGGGACAAGCATATCACAAGGAGTTTAGAAGTATGGAAGTGCAATCATTGTGAGGAACAAAACTTATGAAAACTTGTTTGTGGGGATACCATTCTAATGTAATCTAAATCTTGTAATGAAAGTGAGTACATTGTTTAAAATGTGATGTGTGTATCCATTCTAATTTTGTCTTGTGTGGAGTTTTCTCTCTACTTTCTTGTTGCAATATCATGTTAAGTTGAGATTGGCGCACAAGGCCCAAGGTTGGGACCATTGCACTATTGTTGTTGCATCATTTTTGGTGCCAGAGCACGTTGATGCCCTAAGAGAAGTGTGATTTGAGAATTAGATATCGAAGTATCTCAGAAGTAATTATAAATGTGGAAATTCCCAACATAGAATAGTAAGAATTGCAACCATGTCAAGAATAGGAGGTAGCATTGAGTTGAGTAGATAATTCCAAGCACTTGGGGTGAGAATCAAGGAGTTGGAAACATGATAGTGAAATGGAGGTACATAAGCTCAACTCAAAGGAAAAATGAGAAGATCAAGACCAAGAAAATGAAGAAGAAATGGAAATTAGAGTACAATTGTGCATATTCTTGAAAAGTAAGAAGGTTGTCAAAGTTGAAGTTTCTTGTTATGAAGGAATTTTAAAAGCTCAAGCCCTAATTGAATGAATATGGGAGATGAAAAGGTACTTCAACTATGAGAAAATAAAAGACCCAAACAAGGTGAAGTTCATCATCACAAAGTCTATGACCAAGTTGATTCACCAACATGAATCTTATATTAATCAATGTTCTTCCGCTATGTTTATTAATTGGTTATGTTGTCTAAATGGATGGTGCATTAAAATAAAGTACTCAATGAAACAAATCACAATATCACGTACACATAAACATAAATATTTACCTCGGAGAAACCCATCCTGGAAAACTCCAATGATTTGACAAACTACAAAGGGGTTTAAAGAACTTCTATGATCTGAATCTTAGGGGGCATATGTAAGGTAGCTAGAGAGGTAGTGGGGGGGG
>JZKD02S1675306.1:91029-117118 GCA_000966675.3 Picea glauca
TGACATCAATCAATCAAACCATTGACATCAATGACAACATGATCCAACAGCTGCTACAAAAATGCAAGGAGAAGGACAAAGATGGTTCAAGACAACCATCACTAAAAACCTAGAGTTCAGACCATATCTAAAACAACAGTTTCAGGATATCATTTGGAAGAAGGACATCCCTACATCACACCTAGAGAAGAAGTGACAGATTTTTCTCAAGTCCATACAAGTCTACATAACCTGTGAGGGGAGATATGATAGGGTGATGTTATATCATTTCAAGCGGATGGATCATTTTACAAACAAAGTTCCACTCAATTTGCCATATTATTTCCATAGAAGCCTAACCAAAATGTCTCATAAAGTCCAGGCTGAACCAAACAAAATCCAAAACACTCTGTTCCATTTTGGCCTCATCAAGATGATAATTGTGGAAGAGCTCAGAAGGAGAGAAAAGACCTGGGAGTATCTCCTCTTTTGGAGAGGATTTGAGTTGGAGACTCAACCTGATCATACCAAGAATAAGTCAAAGAAGAAGTCTCTGACACCTCAGATCAGTTCAAGGAGAAGGAGAGCCATCACTCTAATGCAAAAAGAGGAACCGGTATCTAGTTCCAAACAGAAAAGAGCAGAGAAGAAGCTGGTTTTCAATGAAGCTGCAGAGCAAGCTTCACCCAAGCAGACCAATGTTATAAACCTACCTTACTCAGACTCTGAGTCTGAACCAACTATAGAAGAAGCTCCAGGTGATCAGACTATGGATCCAGACATGGAGGAAACACCACAGATTGAGGTGTTTAATCAATTTTGATAAGGGTGGAAAATCTACCAAGAAGAAAATCAACAAGTCAGCAAAGATTCAAAAGCTAAAACAAAAGATAGTAGAGCAGGAGGTGTTAGAGAGGGTTATCAAGGCCAGATATGAAACCTTGTCAAAGAATGCTGCCAAGACCAGAGAGGCCTTTGAAAGGCTAGCACTCATACATGTGAAGGAAAAGAAGAAAAGTAAGAAGACAATGAAGCATAATCACAAGTTGAGGAAGATTTCCAGATTTTTGAAGACCAAGATTAAAATGATGACAACAAAGCCAAGAACTTGTTCTCGTCTTTAGATTTTAGTTGCAATAGCTTAAAACCTACGTCAAGAGTCTTCCAAATAATGCAGGGCAAACTCCAATTTTGAAGTATTTTCTTTTTGTCAAACCCAGAAATTTCGGCGGCTAACTTGCACTTTTCAGGGAAAATAAGTCATCGAATCCCAAGAATTTCGGTGGATAATTCCACCTATTCCAAGCCAGTAAGCCGCCGAAACCACATAAGCAAAAGAAAGATAGATTTGGAGCTCTAGATAGAGATTTTTTAAGACAAGTGATTAAAGGAAATTTCAAATGAATTTCTACATGCATTTGGGAAAATTGTTTCAGAGTTTTGAGGCATAATACAAGGCGAATAGGTTCATGGTTATTCTATAGTTGTTGAAGGTCATTTCCAACTATTGGAAAAAGACACAAGTCATATCATCACACATGAGAGCATTCGTGCAATTGTCGAAGACTAAGAAGACTGAAGACAAATCCTTTTTTGTTTTTGGAAAGGGATTTCATCCATTTTTTTTGTAAAAGTTGTTATGTTTTTTCTACTTTTAGCATAATAGATCCATACTTTCAGGATCTGGAACATTATTGTAAAGGCTATAAAGCTTGTAAATTTTATAGACGAAAGGTTCGAGTCTGGAGATTAAACTATACTACTTTTGTAATAGACCTTTCTTGCATATAATACAGATACACAAGCTTCTTTCTTCGTTACTGTCAGATTGTCATTTTCTTTCTATTTTATGTACTTTCATTGATTACTTTCTCTATCCAAGTTTGACTAATTGCAGGTGACTGTCATCTCATCCTGTCAATTCATAAACATTGATTGATTAGTAATCACTGCTATCTTTATTCAACCCATCGTATATAGGTTCTTGTTGATAAATATAGTCTTCTTCGCCCATCAAGTTCAGTTATTCATCTGATTATTAACTCTTGAAAGCCTTGTCTTACATGATTATATATATTTGAGAGTCTTAAAAACAAACTAGTTGGTTAGTTATCCCATTTGATCCAATAAACACACAAAATCAAAACACACATTAAGTTACTAGGCTTCTTCAAGCTACAACTTGAGAAGAACTCCTAGAGAGATAACATCTGGTACTCAAATTGGTTCAGATGTTGGTTCTCGGTCAACATCCACTGAATCAAATAGATTTGCACTTGGAGGATATGAAACGAGCCTAATAAAAGCTACAAACATGTTTGAGATGGTCGTGAAGATTCTGTAATCTCCCCGGCATTGGGATTCATGGGATTTTGCAGCAGTTGCAACTTGATAAACTTATTTGGCTTTAATCTATTCAAGCATGAGAAGCCATCCAACAATTTAGCAAGTGAACGAGACCCCAAACAACAAGAAATAATAGTTAGGCTGGACCTTACCTTCTATTGGATTACTGAGAGTGGGGGGTGAATCAATGATAGAGAAATTCAATCCTTTTTAACCACAATATGCAAGTGTTATATCAATGTATCATTATCATCCAATAGTTGCAGAGTAAATAAACAATGAAAAAATGAGCAATCATACACATACACAGTACACTGATGTTTTTACGTGGAAACCCAAAGCGGGAGAAAACCACATAATTCTTTTTCTTATATGTCTTTAAGAATTACATTTATTGGAAGCACCAACTTCCTTTGTTTTCCAGCTACAACTGGAAGGAGGCTCCAACCCCCTAATTTATCAGGCTACAACCTGAGGGAAGCTCCAACTCCCCAATTATTTGGCTACAACCAAAAGGAGGCTACGACCCCCTATGTTCTTCGACTACAACCAGAAGGTGGCTACAACCACATGTCATTGCCTCATCCAACCGCCCTGACGTAGAAGTAGAATGATGGAACCACTATCACACTATCATTGTGAGATATACTGCTGTAAACTTGTACCATAAACAAGTGCAACAACCATGGACCAACCTGTACCTCAACCTGTAATCAACCTGTACCATAAACAAGTGCATCAATTGTGCACCAACCTGTACCAAACCTGTACCATGAACAAGTGCATCAACCATGCACCAAACCTGTACAAATAACTTGTCACAACAACCTGTCCGAACAACCTATCACAACAGCCTGTCTCATCAATCTTATCAACCAAATCAAATCTACTCACCAAGATAAATCACCAAGACAAATATCAAAGATGTGCATCAACCAAGCATAACTCAACAACTCATTATCATCACCAAGATCAATATGTGCTTCTAATAATATACCAATACAAGTATGCTACATCATCCATAAACCATGTGTCAACAATACTACTAACAAATGCCTCAACCATGTACAAAGTATGTACCAATCATGTATCAACTACTCATCAACTATGACTCATCAAGATGTACCAACATCATCAACTATACACATCATGTATGTGCCAATTCATCAACTACTTGTCTCAACCATGTACCCAATATGTACCTCAACCAAAAGCCTTCATCAAATTCATCATCCAAATCTGATTTGTAACTCTGTAATAGACATGGCATATATGATCACATACCTACAAACCTTCCTTAACTTTAACAAGAAGAAATTAGATTTTTCATCAAACTTTACTTTAGTCTCACATGACTAGTTTTGGTTTAGTCAACAACCCTAACTTGAAATAACCATAACTATGTTCATGTAATGAATAAAGATATGAAAATAGTACACAATGTTCTTCAATGTGTTTTATGCAATTCCTCCACGTGTCACTACTTAAAACCTCTCAGAAAAGGAGTTATAGTAAAAATGACATACCTTGTTGAATTCTGGCTTATTCTAGAGTGAGAAATTCTAGAGCGTGCCCCGCATGGAATATTTGTTGTATGGATATGAAAATTTTACACAGAATACTACAAACTGTACTCTAACCAACACTTTTGGTCTTACTGAATTTGGATATGTTATGAAGAAGTTATGACATTTTTACCCAAAACACATGTTTTAGACTAGTTTTAGGACTAGCCACAAACCCTATTTTTCATAGAGTGTAACTCCAAAAATACAACGACCCACAAGCTGAAATTTGTACCACAGTTACTTGGATATGTTTTGTCAATGACCTATCAATTTCACGGTCTGAATCATTCTAGAAAAAAAATTATTGCGAAAATGGTGAGATGACCTGTAAATAACATACCTTAGAAAGCATCATCAAAAGAATTTATCCTCCCCACACAACTTTGCTTTTCTCTTGTTTCTTGAATTTAGTGAACTCAAGAATGAACAACCCCTGAACTCAAGAATGAACAACCCTTTGTCAAGGAATTTTTCTATGGTTTGTTTTTTTCTAAAAGCACAGTATAGGCCCAGGCTCCTCGTTTTAAAACCGGAACATAGATTGGTGTAACTAACATAAAGATGGACTATGTGGTTTGAAGATAGCAGAATAAAAAATATGACCAACTTAGTGTAGACATACTTTGGGTTGTGTTTGAACTACTCCTCTCCAACCAAACTAATACACTTATTCCTTCGTTCTCTCTCCATTGGTGTTTATATCAGGCATCCATGTGTTGCTGGTACATAAACTATCATTCACAACTTTTAGTTCTTACATTGGAATGAGGCTCTCATCAAATTTTGACATTGCACTCACGTAAACATTGTATTTTAACCTGGTCGTTTTATAGTTGGAAGGTTGTTGTACTTGGTTAAATTGCTATAAATGTATAATATCCAAGTATTCATGTGGTAGCTACTTGAGTTAACAAATATCATTATAATGCTATACTTATCTGATGCTAGTTTGTATTTGTGTGGAAAACACAGAATTTTCCCTTAAGTGGAGTTTTGTATGGGTATCGTGTGGATGGGTCTCAAGGGGTCATCTGTTTGACAAAAAAATCATTTTAATAGATCCTTGTGCAAAGTTGATTGAAGGGCGAAGAATATTAAGCCCAAAAATTCTATAGGTAAGGGGATGGGTTCATGCATTTCTTAGTTAATAATGTTGTGGTTAAAGGGATAATAACAATTCCATTGTTAAATATTATTTTTCATTCTCATTCATTTAGTTTTTTAGTAGCATAAATGAGCATTCTTCATTTTCTTGAACATCATAAATACATCATAAATGAACATTCTCCATTTTCTTGAACATTATAAATGTACATGTAGTTTCTATTCAAATAAGCTTCCAAATACCCTTCTCTATAGGGACATCGCCATGCAGTGGCACTTGTTTATTGATTACCGAAAGACGTATACCTATTGATAATGGGCACATTTAATATGTTTTTAGTATTTAATCAGTTTTGTATGGACAAGATTAAATATTGTTGGAATTTTCTTAGTCATCCCAATAAATCAATGGTTGTGATTTCAACCACTAACTTCCTCACTATTATAAAGACATCCGTTTACATGTTTATTTTTTTACTTTTACTTAATCATATTTAAAATTTACTATGATGGCTCGCTGATTGCCACCTCTGAGTAATTAACGTTTCATTTTCTAAAAAGCCCAAGTTTACCAACCACGATTTTTACTCCAACTATTATTTATCGAGCGAAATTTTCCTGCCTGGAGCTCTTACCACGTTGGTTATTTAATGCACAGGATTCTGTGGCTCGGTTATTTTGGCATTCACCAGCCACGAGTGACTTGTGGCTGTGATAGTTATGCCGAAAGGCGTACACCTATTGACAATGGGCAGATTTAATGGGGGTTTAGTGCTTAATAAGTTTTCTATGGACAAGATTAAACATGGCTGGAATATTCTTAGTAGTCACACAAAATAAATGGCTGTGATTTCAATCATTAACTTCCTAGCTATTATAAAGACATCCGTTTATGTGTTTACTTTTTTACATTTACCTAATCATATTTAAAAATTACTTTGATAGCTAAGCCACGTAAGTGATTAACATAAATTAAAATATTAACACCAAATAAATGAAGCTCAACCATTTATTGTTAATCAATAATAAAATTTAATATATTCTTTTAAGCATTCTTTTAATCTTATCAACTTTTCGACTTTGATCAACCACAATTATGCGACTGTGCTAGTTTTACTTCAACCAAAATTTGATAAGATACATAGCTTTTGTTTTTCCATATAATTATTATAATTGAGAATCTTTTAAGTTACATAGTCCTACACTAAACGACAATGTTTTGCCCATATAACTCCATTGGTGAGTGCCAGTATTCCTCAATCATTATTATTGTCTTCTAGCGTATCCAATATAATTTCAGGACTATCCAATATAATCTGAATTGAGCTTCTACAGGAAATGAATATAATCTGAATTGAGCTTCTACAGGAAATGATCTTGCCTGCGGTTCGCATCTCGAAGATTGATAAAGGAAGCCCCTAATCTCAGCACTGACAACATATAACATATAAAGATAAGAGGACGATGGATTCTCTACTCAATTGTTTTCTAAAATCAATGACTAAAAATAGCAGATGAGGGCAGATGATGAGAGTAAGGTAATCAACTCGTAATGAACAGAGAAATCTCACTAGGGAAACCAGATCTCAAGCAGAGATTCACGTCCCACAAGTTTACAGCAACAATGCCATCAAATAATAAAGTTGTAGCTTGGTTAAGATCCAATTCGTTGCAACTGAGTGAGGGGAATCTTTGCTTGTTAGGGTTTCATGAAATTGCACCGAGAGAGATCGCACAAGCTTGTAGAAGAAATGACACGAGTGCACAAATGTTCCATTCATCTGGTCGCACGAGCATAGTCATGTTACAAGTGAACGAGCTTCTCGATTGATTGCCAAGGGCAATATCAGATTATAGTGCTAAGTTTCCACTTACCACAGTGCTATAGGTATCACAAGACAACTATTGTGCGTCACAAGATCACTGAAGAAGAACAGAATGATATACGCTGAAGAAGGGAATGGCACGAGGATTCTGCAACAATGGTTGCAACAGATTGTTGAAGGTGCTGCAAGATCGCAGAGATGCGATAAATCACTGAGGAATATATCACGCAGATCGCAATGGTTAAGGATATAATTAGATCGCAGTGATAGGAATAATGGCACGAGTGAAAGATCTATAATCTCAGCCCAGGATGTGGAGATGGGAGGAATGTGCAATCAGTTCAAAACATATACCATCTCAATTATAAAAGGAGATTGGTGCTTGTACAGGAGGAGGGGGAGACAAGAACAGGAGCAGAAAGAGCCTACGTTATTGTGGCTTTGATAGCTCATCATTGCAGAGGGCATCAAGAGAAAAAAGCCCACGCTATCATGGAGCCAAACCTAGAATTCATCATCGCAAAGGGAGAACTGGCGCACGAGGAAACTTTACCAGTCTATTTCAAACGCTTGTGTTTTCTTTAGGCTTGAAAAACTGAATTTGAACTCTCTAACACTTTTGTTCATAATTGAATGAAGGAATTTGAAGGCCAGTGATCAAGTGAAAGACGTTTGTTTGCAATGGTGGTGTTATAGACTTTCTTACATTGCTTTGTAAATGTTTATGTATTTGTCTTTGAGCATTTGAAACTATTTTCATTGTTTAAATTTCCATATCTTATGTTTTTCATTTTATTACAACTAGCATAGCCGCTAACTCGTTGCTGAGAATGCCGAAAGGGTGGACATCTGAAATCCGTGGCGAACGCACAGGCAGCCAGAAAATGGAACGCTTGGACAGTTGAGGAAATCTAAATGGTAATCTGAAAGGTTAATAATTTAAACGTGGCAACCATATAGTGCTACAGTAATTTCTTAATATGATTAGGTAAATGTTAAAAAGTAAATAGGGTAACTGATGCATTCACAAATACAAGGAAGTTATGAAGAGTAAATCACATTCATTGATTTGGGAGGACGACTAAGAATATGCTAGCATCTTCAATTGTTAACCATCAGATTGCTACAGTAATTTCTTAATATGATTAGGTAAATGTTAAAAAGTAAATAGGGTAACTGATGCATTCACAAATACAAGGAAGTTATGAAGAGTAAATCACATTCATTGATTTGGGAGGACGACTAAGAATATGCTAGCATCTTCAATTGTTAACCATCAGATTAGAATTTTAGATTAAAAGCTGATTAATTGTGCTCATTGTCAATAGGTGTACGCCTTTCGGCGTAATTAGATGTAGAGATGTTTGACATTGTTTTCTGTAGTAATCTAAACTTTCTACCTTTTGGAGGTTTTTGGCCACTTTTCCAGTTGCTGAATCCATTTATGCATTCAGAAAGACAATTTAAACAACAGAACATAGAGATTTTGTCCAAATTTACATCGTCGGATTTCGGCCAAATCCTGCCAGAAAACCCAAAAGGTAGAAAGTTTAGCCAATGCCTTATCTTCTATATGTTATGTCATTCATTTATTTTCCATAATTACTAAGAATTATGGACTTTTTTTCTTTTTCTTAGTGATTTATCTTTTGATCTGGCATCTAACTGTTGGTGATTAATGGAAGGACATTGCCATTGTAGCAAATATACTATTCTTTTGCTACTTTGTTGATGTGTTATGTTTTTGCATTTGTAGCAGTTGAAACTATTTTCTTTTCCCGAATTGTAATGTTATATTTTTTTCTTAGATGTTGAAATGTTAATATAATCTTCTATAAGTTATGATTAACATTTGTACTTAATAATTGCTTTAATGGTGAACTATTTCTCGTCTAAGTAATTCATTTTTAGCTTTGATATCTAAAGAATATTTGCTCATAGTTAACTAGGAAATTAGACATAGTGTTATGTTTAATTGGATCAATGCAAAGTCAATTTCAAAATCCATTTAGTGGCAACCGAACCCACATACCGGTGGATGTCACCATACCAAACGAACACATACCAGTGGACATCACCATACCAAACGAGCACATACCGGTGGACGTCACCATACCAAACAAGTATAGGCCTAATTAGGGCCTTGATCATGTTACAAATTTCTTTTTTAATTCAATGTTGAAGAATTCCTTTAAACAACTAATCCTTTTAGAAAGCATATAATCTTTGCTTGTTATTTCTCACAACTCAAACAATAAAACCATTATTTCCTCAATATTAGAAGCAACAATTTTTTGGACTCCCAACACTATTTCTTGAGCTCCTTTAGCCTTCAAGGGTTTTTGTGGTTTATCTTTAGGATTAACATCATGCTCTCTAATAGCAAGAGGTTGTATTAAAAATGGCTCAAAGCTCAAAGCAACCTCAAGATTAACAACTATATTTTTCAACCTTATATTCTCCCTCTGCTACTCATTTACATAATGTGCCAATATATTTCTAGTTGTTTGATGCATTTTTAGAGCCCCAATGGGTTCTAGTCCTTTAAAATCCACAACAACATCTTAATTTTCTAAGATTATATCCTGTTTAATTGTGACCTTACTTATTTGGATTTTCTTGGACTCCTTATCGTAACTAGCATGATGTAAGGTTAGAAAATTATCTCAAAGGTAGGTAATTCATCTTGCAACATCTCTCCATCTATTAGTTTGTTTTCCTCAATCTGCACAGTTACCCAATCTAGCAATTAGTTAAAGTTATCAATTTCCACATCATTGATATCATTCCCTCATGCTTTAGAATGTCCCTTCTTCTTATCATTGGGATATCTCTTGCTTGTTGGGATAGAGGCAGTGGCATGTCCAATTTTCTCTTTAATTTTGTTAGGATCATCCTCATCACCATCATTGGAACATGCTCTAGTTGCATTCTTTTTCCCATTTTCACGGGGCGATAAAGGAACATTTCTCCTATGGTGGGATGTTGTATTCCTGGTTGATTAAGTAGCCAACCCCCCCTCTACCACTAGCTCTATATTTCCTTCTTTGTTTTTCCCTATGGCTAGTTGCAACAACAATCTCTTGTTTCTTCTTCTCTCACATAGTCTTCCTTTTTGATATGATGATAGAACTGACTAAAGTACATGTGTCATTAGGTAAGGTTGAATATCTATTTATGGAACTAAGGTTATGCATAAGACCTTTACTAGCTCCCATGTCACAATCCTTGTTGTCACCATCACCCTCAACCTATTCTTGCTCCTTAGGAAAATAGGTATTATAACCCACTGAAACCACATGTGTTTTGAAAACCCCTTCAGTGTTAAAACCCTTCATGGCCTCAACCTCCTTTACTTCAAATGAATTGAAACCTCAAGCAATCTCTGCGAAATGAGTGATGCTTCTAATAAAAAAAACCCATAAAATTTGAAATGGGTGGATGTAAATGGTTTCTTGTTTTTTTTCTCAAAGAATATTGACCAATTTCCATATTGTTTGCAAAGCTCTATTAAAAAGAATAGGTCACAAACAATTTTGGGGAGGAGAAAAGGTTTACCCTTAAACCCATATAGTCTGATATATGTATACTATTCCTTATAAAAGTATCCGCCTCTTTCTGAAAGGAAATTTTTGGCCTTAAGGGTTAACCTTTTTAGCTCCCTCTTGTCAACATTTGTATGAAACTTCCCATAAATGAATCTTAGACTTTGAAAAAGTGAAATAGGGCCTTGCGATTTAATATTGTTGGATATAGTTGATAGTTTAATTTTATACCACCTTTATTTTCAGGGTAATAGATCTAATTATTGCTCATTTAATTATCAACATGGAGTTAGTCTGTACTTGTGAGATACTAATGCACTATATATGAAGAACTAAGTTGTAGTATCTACTTACCTCATATGCTTAATACTAATAAAACAAGAAAAATCTATCCTAGTTGCAAATGAACACAAGCTATTGTAATCTAATTAAAACAAAACCAAAATTATTCTAAGTTGTAAAATAGAGAATATAATTTTAATCTAAAAGGTAAACAAAAATGCAAGTTAATCTAAAGTTAATTCATATCCAAATTTTGAATTACAATCTACTATAATCTATAAATGTTGAAATCGCATGCTACATGTATATGCTATAACAATTGTTATGATTTCTTGTAGATATTACTCTATTTTGATTGGTTTGAAATGTAATTATGTAATTGATTGTTAGCTACATATCATAAAATATTAATAAAAGTTGGCACTCAATTCAATGAGAAAGAATGAATCAGGAAATTAATGAATAGAAACAACAACTATACCAGGTGAATGGGCCCTTGCTCTCTGGAATAAGTTATTGATGATTGAATTATAGAACTAAGAAAGTAACTCAACACATAAACTTGAAGTGAAAGTACAATTGTATTAGCAGGAAATAAATATCGATTACAATCACTCAATCATAGGTTTGTTACATAATTCATGTTCTGCAATTGAACTTTGTCCCCTAATACAATTGAACCTATGACACAACGCCTGCATTCGTGGGATATTAAATAATACCCTTAATTTCACTAGATATTGATAAATACCTCTCAAAATCCTTTTGTTGAATCCCCCTCCCAATACATATATCCAATAAAAGAAACTCGTTTTTATACCCCTCAATACCTATAAATCCCTTGAGAACCCACACCCCCCCCAATACCTACAATATATTGAGCTTATTTTTCATAATAAAAAAAACCCCTTTATGAATGAACATGATAAGATATTGGTTAACATGGTGAAGCCCTTGTGGATGAACCTCAATCCCAGATTCTTGTGGTTTGTTACATAGAGAAGAATTGTAGGTACATATGTTGCAATTTGATAGATCACAACATCTCTAAGAGATGCTAGATTAACCCTTGCGTTGTCGCCATATCCTAACTATGCTCTAGAGATATTCAAGATACCCTTGCCATGCACATATGTGGTGATAAATTGGGATAGAGGTATCCTCATGCTACTAGAATGAAGGTTGGGTAGCATTTGTTGATAGGAAACCTGTATGAAGTTATGCTAGAAGTTGAGTTGTTGGAACTAAGGTCACATGACATCTACAAAATAATTTAGAACTCGAAGTGCATGCCATTAGATAAGTTATAAGAAAACCCTACATAACCATGGTATTTCTAAGTTATCAATAATCAATAAAACATTCACAAAACAATCTCTATTTACCTTAATTCCTCTTGATTAAGTCGATCAGGTATAATCATGGAATGAGGTGAAGATGGAGAGTTATGGTGTCAAAGAGATGAAGGAAGGGTGAATAAAGAGGGAAATAAATAGTAAAAAAGATGTTAAAATGGAGACCCATCATCTCCCCCACACTAAAGGTGTTACACATCCCTTGTGAAACTAGTTCATATAGACTCAATAAGAACAACATGGAAATCACTCCAGTTGTAGGCCACATGCCCATGTTCTATCTCTGTGTAATATCCTAAATGTTGCTCAATTGGAACCCAAGAAGCCACTTCTTGAAAATGATTCCACTCTTGTAATAACTTGTAGATTGGGGTAGAGCACCATAGGAATGGATAATGGAATTGAAGTCCCACCCATCTTGTCCCATTCCTCTTTAAAGAATCTAGGTAGATATTGGCCTTGACTAAAGAAATGTTAAACATAGGGTATCTTGTAGGATCTATTTGTTGTAAAAAAAGGGGCATCATGTTCCATCTATCATGGGGGGCTAGTAAAGCATTAATCTGAAGAAAATTATGAGTTTCTTCATAGGTGGTGATTGCTAGTCTCTGATTTTGCCTCATCAGCATCATTCTTCTAGGATCAACTAAGAACTGTTGATGGTATTGAATAACTATTGCATGGATAGGATGCTCATTTATAATAATCAGACTTGAAGATGCTTCATTATTACCATATAAATTCCATTCTTCTTTCTGTTTAATCTAGTTGTATATAAAGGATGAAAAATATTTGATTTGAATGTCCCCAACACAAGGGTTAGGGTTGCACTTGGTTTCTTTCTGTAGGAAAAAATCATATTGATACAAGTCACACAATAAATTCCCCTCTCTAACTGAAGAGAAGGACTACATTCTAGAAAAACTAGGAATGTGATATATTTTGTATTGTTTTTCTCTTGCCAACCTAGTTATCATCAACCTTGTCCATTGTTCATGGAGAAACATGGAATAACCCTTGAACGAGATCTATAAGAAAAATATTGTATATCTAGTCCACAGGCTCTTTGAACCTCGTGCTCCTTGATCTTTAGGTGGTACTGGTTGTCCTCAAACTTGGATTTCCATTTCCATTCTTCAGTTGGATGTCGAGCAATACGATATTCTTGCATTTTTTGAATTTCATGCTTGTATTGTTGGTTTTAGTTTATGCCAAGATTATGAACTTCTTCTTTTCCTTGCCATTGTTTTAAATTAGCTTTTAAGGAAGCAATAACATATGTGTTTGTAAGAATATCATCTAGAATTTTGTTTATTGCCTCCTCTGCTGAATTAATATCAATACTTTCTTTTGTATGCTCAAGGTCTCGGGGAATTTCTTGTTGTGAAGCATCAGATAGTATATCCATATCAGATTGCTCAATGTCATATTGTTGTTTAGGTTTCATATTGTGCAGTCCTTTTCTAAGCTTCTTATTCTATAATTTCAACCTCTTATTCTCTTTGAATATTTAACATTTCATTTTCAACTTTAATATGTATTTCTAGGACTTCTAGTTGTACATTCTGTTCCTCTAAATATTTAAGTCTACTAATTTTTTTTTCTCAATTTCATCTTCTCAAACAACTTAAGAGGTTTAACAAATCTTACCTTTTTTTATTTTGTTTATGGCTAAAACCACCTATCTCTTGTTTGCTTTCTTTATGTGGCAACTTTCGTCAACAGTCCCTGCATCTTGTAGATTGTGAGAGTGTGATGTTCAAAACCGTATTCGTGGTCTCCTAGGTGGACAAGTAAATCTCACTGCCTATATGTCTTCATCAAGTTGATTAGATGGGTCATCACGTTCCATTATTTCATATGTTTATGTTGTTTTTTTAGTAACGGGTCCCTCCAATTCTATGTATTTCTTACCTATGAGCATACTACTTGTAGTTTTTTATTTAGAATCCCTAGGAGGGGAAGGAAAACACAACTTTTCCTATGTACTATGTTGACTCAAAATCTTGTCACGTGATATAAGAGCCTACAAAGGATTGCAAGGCTTATTTATTTATATTATGATAGATAATTAGTAGGTGGGGTCCGCTTTAAGGAAAATCATGGATACTAATTTTCAATCATTTCTCGTATCTGCTTCAAACATATGATGATAGAGGTTCCAAATCTCTGAATATTCTTGGCATAATAACACATTCCATTTTAATGCAGTAGTGATTGTCTCTAATTTTCACTTGGATGACATAGCACTTATCAAAAGAAAACTAGGAAATCTATGCTATATATGGTTACACATGCAAAAGGGGTTAGAATCTCATTCTACTCATGTAGTTGAAACACAACAAATACAAGTTTTATGTTGCATGTACATTATGAGGCTTTCACATGCATATATAACTCACCTTCCTATCAAAGTCATAGTATGTTAAGTCATAGATTTTATTACTCATTTGGGTCTATAGAAATAGCTCATACTATGGGATGACATAAGCTACAGGGACCTGATATTTGGTATAATACCTATGACACATATACGATGTAAGGTTTGGATAGATGGTATATTATAGATGGTGAACGATATGAATTTCAAAAGGTTTGAATTAGTTTAACAAAAGATGGTGCATATGTATATGGTTGCATAGTATAAGTTTTGGGTTGGTTTAATATGCTATGTTAGTCACGCAATACAAGTTATTGATTGACAACGATAATTATTAGACCCTATCTTCGCATATGGATTATGATCCGATTAGTTGTGAGAAGTGACAAGGGATGATTGTAAAAGTGATATGGCTAGTGGGTTGTGTGTTTATTTGAAATTTTGTTTGAGCTCATGATTGGTTTGATTTATAATGTGGCATATTTTATGGTATGTGGTTTATGATATTCTAGTTGCATTGAGTTATGGAGTTGACCATGCATTGAATACGACAAGATGTGGGCATTTACTCCATAGTCCTACGTCTATCACCTTGCTAGCTTGAGGGTTTTCGAGCTTCACTTCATTTTGTTCTTGTTGTTGAGAGAGCTCAAGCTCTGGTTGTTGGGAAACCCTCGCCCTTGGTAGTAGTTGTAACTGATCTTGTCCTTTTGCACTGGTATAAAATTATGTTTTGATAAGGTATGAGTTCACAACTTATCCTGCATTTCTTACAAAGCATTGTTTTTATGTTCATTTAGTTTTGGCTTTGGTTGGCATATTATGTGCATGAAAATGTTTTATTTTCCCTACTCTATCATTTCTTGAAGAAAAATGAAATAAAATATAGTGGTTTGCTAAGAATTCAGTGGAGCTCCGTATTTCTATCTTTCATACTCTCACTTTCCATTAGTTACGATTGTTCGAAAGATGTTAAAAGTGGATAAAGTTTTGGTTTTTTATTTCTGATTTGCATGCAAGTAGAACAAGGTTCGAAACCTGATTTATTCTCGTTGGTTATGAGTTATGTGGTTTTTGGAATGAATCAAAGGAACCTAGCTCAACTTGATGAACAAACAATATGGGTTTAACAAACCAAGTTCTATGTGGATTTGACTTGTTTATTTATTGAATTTAGCTATATTTTAGTCATCATTTTAAAATAGAAACGGGTCGAGCCCATTGGGTTGAAGTCATATTCATTAGTTTGAAACGCAAGAAATTTGGTTGATGTCTCTGTTTTATTTCGACCAAAACGTTTTGGGTTGATAGAGTTTTGGTATGGTTTTGGTGTTTCTAATTCTGGTCAAGTGATGGACTTAAATCTGTATCTATTGAAACTTGTGGTGGATGATATCATTTCTATTCAAACTATTGTTCTACTTGGTTGTGTTTCCATAACTTAAACAATTTTTTGTTTGATGGATAAAGATTAATGTTTTTGAACCCATCTTAAATATGATGAGCATAATATGGTTTATTACATGTCTTAATATTGTTTGAATCACATTTCAAGTCTGGCTGCAATTTTTAGTAATGGGTCAAACCCATTTTTATGATTTGAACCCATGATAATAACAAATTGCTGAAACTGGGTTTTTGAAATTCTTCAAGGAAGCTACAACTAGTTTATTTATTATGTTGAGTATTCAATTCTGCATTAATCTTTAGTTGATTCAATTTTTTTATTTTTTTTTTAAAGAGGGGTCGAGACCCATGTTTTTTTTTTTTTTTTTAAGTTAACAAGTTCAAACATGATCTAATGAAATGAATTATGGTTGATGCTTTTTCATCTGAGCTACCCTCCTCCTTGCATCATCTCCTTGACCAAATATGAAATTCAATGTCAGAATTTTGGTTTTAGATATATAGTTATTTCATGTGCATACATTATGAATATGGGTACATTTTGAGCTGGTATAAACTTTATAATTAATGACTTGTAGAAGTTTGGTTATTCCTTTGGGTTGAGCCATGTTCGGAATTCGAACCAATACATATGCAAACACAATCATTTTATGTTGGAAATGATATGGTTATCAAAACTCATAGTTTGAAAAACTTGGTTTTGATTCGACAATGTTACAACGACTTTCTTTAAATATTACTCAGAGAAAGTAAAAAGTAAAAAGTTACATTTTCCCATATCAGTTTAACCTACACTTGGGTGGCATAAGCAAATACAAATTGGTCAAGGTCATGTGTTAATGGTTAAGGATTAAGTTATATAGAATTTCATTTCCCTCATACATATCATTTTACATATGCTATACTTCCCAATCATATTCATAAAACTTCATTTTCCATTTATGTTCCTTGTCTATGTAATTGAAAGAGGACCTATGAATGATTTTGAGTTTGAAAAAAATAATGAAAAATATGATGAATATTGGGTAGAAATTGATGATTATTCACAACTTGTATGTATGAATGGGAATAGTTTTAAAGTTGATTGGTTTCACAAAGTAAATGTACACACATTGTTTTAATATTAAATTTGAATAGTTTATCATGCATTTCTGTCATGTTATCATTTTTCCCAAGGCTTTTCCTTCAATCATATATCCCATTCATAAAATCTCCTTTTCTGTGGACTTCCCTGTTCATATTTTAAAAGGAGAATGGCTTATGCATAAGAAAATTTTTGAGGACTCATTTCATATTTTTAAAGGAATTTGGTGTTTGCAGAAGTTGTGTTGTTTTACTTGGATTCATTTTTCTTGTTCATCTCCATTTTTATGTTGCATGGTCATGTTATTCTTAGAGCCAAATTGATTCAGATTTATGAGCGGAATGAAATGAAACACAGATCTATAACATTAACAAAGAGATATAGTGAACAATAATAGAGATACAATGAAATTTGACTTCTATTTAATGAAGAAATCTGTTGAAACTGTAAAATGTAGAATGAAAACAATCTTACTCGAATGGTGGTAGCTAATCTATGAGAAGAGATGTGGCGGCTACGTGCATTCGTCTGAGCACATTACAATGAGGCCTCCGGGCCATTTTAACATCAAGAGTAATTAGAAAACCCTGAACATCCAAAAAATTAACCCTAGGAGATGAAGCGCCAAAAGTCACGTGGGCACCGATGGGGTAAGTTGGTACTTCAACTTCCCAAGGTTGTAACTTTTGCATACGATCTCCGTTTTAGGTGCACGATAGCCCATTGGAAAGGTCTATCCAAGGAATACACACATTACTGTCACACTCTATATTTCATCTCAATGTGACTGTGGCGAGCCCAAAAAATGTTGTTTAGGGCCTCAAAATGGCCCCGAAAGTTTAGGACCCGAAAAACTAGAAAAAAATGCGAAGATGAAAATTGTATGTGAGCCAGTTGGAATAGGTGGGTGGCCACCGATATCCACTTAGATCAATCCTCCCCCCTTAGGAAGCAATGGTCTCCATTTCTTTGAGTCTCCCCATGAGATGAGGGAATTTCTGCTGAATTTGGCCCCGGGTGAGCCACTTGCCTTGGTGCAGGAGCTGCCTCGCTTTGACAACATGACAAAGCTGAAGCTTCTGTTGGTGAGTGCCCTTGACCTGTGTGTCCATGATATGATCAGTGGATGCATGTTCCATGCAGTTAGGGTTGATCTCTATTATTTTTAATTGTTCTGCTATCTCTGAGGTGTCCAATAATGGTGGAAAGTATGGCCAAAGGAGGTCCACATTAAACACTAGGTGCAAGCCAAGGAAGGGGGGAATGTTGAGCTCAAAAGAATTGTTCTCCACAACCTTGGTGATGGTGTAAGGTCCATAATAGAGCAGACAAAGCTTCCAATGGGGTCCTGTAAGGCGTTCTTTCTGCAAGTGCAACCAAAATTTATCTCCCACCTGAAACTTGTGTGGCACCTGGTGTTGATCATGGCACTTCTTGTACTTGGCATTGGACTTCTGCAAAATATCCTGAACCTATTGGCAGTTGTGCTGGATTAGTTCAATGAACTGGGTGGCTTTGTCAACTTCGATTTGAGCATGGGACGATTCTTCCTGTGTGGACACAAGGGGTAGTGAAACATCCATGGGACCCAATGGTTGAAATCCCAACCCCACCTAAATGGAACTATGGTTGATTGAGCTATGCATGGCTCTGTTGTAATTGTGCTAAACATAGGGAAAATTCTCATCTTGTGTGCGCAGATGCTTGGAATTGTACACGCGCAAGATATGCATGATCATCCCGTTGACAACCTCGGTTTGGCCAGATGTTTGGGGGTGGAAGTGTTGGCATGTTTACAGGAAGAGTGTGCTTGTCATTAATGGCAAGAACAACAACGATGATGATATGTTTACAGGCAAGAAAAACATCAATGAGGAAAGCAACAATGATGGAAAACAAGGAAAGCATAAGTTTAGGAGAAGAAGCGAACAATATGAAAATCAAAGCTTAGGAGGAATAGTGTGAGTATGCAGAGATCAAATCTCAGAAAGAAGCGTAAGCTCAGAAGGAGGAGAGAACAATATGCGGAGATAAAAGCTCAGAAGAGATAGCGCTTTGTGCTTTCTAGAAGTGCAACTGAGGTCCAAGATAAGGACTCGCAGGAGGAGCAAAGGTCGAGACCTTTGAACACTTAGAAAACCTTATAAGTCAGAGAGATCAGAAAGCTTAGGAGGAAGAACGAAAATGGCCGTTGGATCACCAATCCCGAATACCCGATGACCGTTAGATCAACATCCCATGACCAAAGGAAGAGCAGAGGAGAAGTACAAATCTGATCCATTGGATCTGAGCACCGAGGATCAACAATCGTTGGATCCAGAAATAAATGCACGAAGGTTGAGCCTTTGGATGAGCGTAGGAGAGCGGACTTGTCAAAGTCTCGAAGTCCCAAAGTAAGCAGGGACCGTCCATTGTTGCTTTCCTCATTTTGCTCATTTGTCACAAGGAATAGAAGCTGGCTGAGAGGGTTTGAAACCCTTGTTTTTCTTATTGTTGTGAGGATGTTGCTTTTTGGGATGCTTGGATTTATCTTTCTGTTGGGCTACTAAGGCTTTGATAGATGTACATTCATTGTTGATCAATCCAAGTTTCAAAATCTTATTTTTCTCTCTAATAAGAGAATCACAAAAGGACTCAAGAGTGGGAGATTTGTAAGCACTCCCTAGAGCTTCTATGGTGGCATAAAAGGTAGATACAAAGACATAATATGCACTACCAATCTTAACAAGAATACCATAAATGCAACGGTCATCCTTCAGGTCTATTTTACAGTCTTTACATAAAATTCTAAGTGTTTTGAACTTAGATAAATAATATTTAATGCAAGGAAAATCATTGGGACTTAAAGACATTAACTGATTTTTAATTTGGTGGGCTCAAATCACATTGTGTTTACCAAACACAACTTCAAGATTCTTCCAAGCTCCATCTGAGTCATCAATTCCTTGAATATGAAACTGTAAATCGTGAGAGATAAACATTCCGATTAGTCCACATGCTTCATCATTCTTATCCTTCCATTTGAATTTATTTTCGACATCAGTGGGGGCTTGTTCTATTCTCAAGGTAATCTAGTACAATCCTTTAGTTCTTAATACATCCTCCATATGATATTTCTATGAGAAGTAGTTGGTACTGGTAAGAAAAATATCACTTGGATAATCCATATTAAAATATGTATAGATAATATGGATTCAAAAGTTGAAATGGTGTATATGGAAAATTCTTGAAAAATAGGTTGTTTAAAAAAAAACGACATTGAAAACAAACTTCAAATGTGAAAGTCGTTCCCTTTAAAAAAAAAGGCATAAATGGCAACCAAAGAGCCACGTGGCAAGTAGAAGTTGGTCCACGTGGTGATGCCCCTCATTCTCTAACTTTGCCTATATGCTCACTTTTACAAATATGTTACTTATGAAGTGAACCACTTTTATAGAATAAATGAGAATCACTTTTACGATGAAGTTACTTTATAAATTAAAGTTGCATGCGAAAAATAACTTAAAAGTAAAATATTAAAGTTATTTAATAGTGATTCACTTTTACAATTTAAGTGAAATGCACTTTACAATAAAATTATAAGATAACTCAAGTTTGCACGAACTTTTTCAAAAAACAACTTAAAAAGGGGACTTGAACTCATGACCTCTTATTAAATAAAGTAACTTTCAACCAAGTGAACTAGTGAAAAACACTACAATTTTAAAGAAGGAAAATGAGGGGGTTGTTGGTGTTATTGTTGTTGTTGTTGGAGCTCTGCCTTAAAGTGCGTCCTTACCCCAAAAACCTTCGTTTTCGCATGCTCACATGAAAACAAAAGAAATTTCGAAAAAAAATTGGAATCTCATCAACAATGGGGTTAGATCTTGGTCAGCTTACCCATAAAATGAATTTTTTTTCGCCCGTTTTGATTTGCTAAGCTCGCATACAACACAAAACAAATAGGGTATGTAGAAAATAAAACACTTTTCGCTCAGTTTCTGATTTTCCGAGATAACACATAGCACATGAAAAAGAGCATACACAGACCAAAAAGAGTAGCAACCTGAAAACAAAACTAGAAAACCGAAATATTGACTTTGTAAATTTTTTTTAAAGAGCGTATTCAAGCTTTATTCCTTTGGATTTGACTAAAATGGTCATATTTTGGGAAAACAAAATTTTTTTCAAGAGAAATGAAAAGTGTTTCTAACTAAAAGCAGTGCTCCAGACACAATGGAATAGTTCTCACCACCCATAAATGCATGGAAATTGAAGAACTCATAAATGCAACAACATGACTCAGGATCTCAATCTACAACATGAGTGGGTCTTCAAACAAGTTCTAATACCATGTTCGACAAAACATGGTATTCCCACATAGGACAAACACCCTCAATAACCACTCACACAACCATATCAAATATCAACACACTGGTTTTTTTACGTGGTTAAAATCCTCGAAGAGGGAAACAATCCATGGCCCCAACCAACATGGCCATTTGAGACAATATATTAACGCAAAAGAAAATCATTTTACAAGAGATTTTCTCACAATCAATCATCAACGAATGGGACTCCATGCTCTTTAAATAAAGATCATGGACCAATTGGGTGCTAAGCCACAGATTAATGTAGTCGTTAAGATCAAGGAGAATATGAGCCTTCAAATCACTTTATGCCTAGAACATATCGTGACTGTCAGATTAAATAACTACAAATGCATACTAAATGAGCACACTTTTACCTAAAGACACATTAGACCAAGTTGATCTTAACTAACTCCTAAGTGTCTAAATATCTAAACATAATCAACCAAGACATTTAACTCACAATAAATATGTGTGAATGTGATGAAAATGAGTGTTGTGATATTTCCATGAGTTGATCCACTAAATCTTGTAGATTGATATCCTTTATGCTTAGTTGTTTGTTCATCCATTTCACCACTAAGAGAGACTCACCAAATTTTTTTAAATGATGAATCTCTTTGTTGGTATCCACTTGTAAAAGTGCTCTCAAAGTCATAAATTCACCATAGTTGTTTGTTCCCCTCCCAAGGCAAGCTTGAAATTTAAGAAAGTGTTAGTATCAGAGATAAAGTACTCCACCTACATTGCTTGTGAGATCTATCCCATGGTAGACCCCATCAAAAATATCCCATGGATGTGTTTTTATCAATGACTAATTCACCAATGAGGCAAGGAGTACAAAATTTCTATTCTACTTTACTTAACTGATAGAGAGTGCCCACTTGAGAAAAAACTTGAAAAGTAGGCACCATTCGATCCTCAAAGAGAAGTGAATTCAGTGCCAACCATATACCCCACAAAACCAAGTAGGGAACATATCAAAATCCTTTCAATTTAGACTTATGAAACCAAATATTTAGGCATTCCTCAATATTAGGTCCCTACCAAATGTTCCTAATACCAATCCAACTAATAACATCTTTCTAGATTTGTTGTGAATATGGATAGTGTAAAAATAAATGTATTGTGTTTTCTTCACTACTTTTGCAAAGTACACAAAGGCTAGGATCCTAATTGCCACACCTATGAAACACTTCCCAAGTGAGAACCATGTTTTTCAAAACTAGCCATAGGAATTGTTCTCACACAAATTGTAGGTTGGGAAAAGCCCGACTCAATCCACAATAGTGGGACAACTACATGAGAGTCTACACACTGTCACCTTAGATAAACCCTCACCTCTCTTTAGTGAAGGAGAAATCCTACACAAGGGGGGAATCCCAAGTGACCATAGGGGGAATGCAACGAGATAATGAGGAAATGAGAAGGACACCCCTATGATCAAAGTCAAGAGAGACTTTGAAACTTGGAAAATAGGTCTTGGAAGGTGGGATATGGTTGCCAAGGTTGTATCCCTTCAAAACAAATTTAGAACACCAAAACAAGACAATATAGTGCGATATAAGCCTCAAAACCTAAGGGGAATCAACAAGATAAGCTTGTTGTCCCAAAACGGCAACATATATCAGATTTACAACAACAAAGAATAAGTTATCACAACTGCATAATTAACCATCCAAGTCATCTAATGATTATTGGATAATTAAGCCCAAAACATGTAGATAATATTCCAATACTTAAGCTCAAATTTTGATGGAAAAATAGGGTTGCAAAATGAAGTTATCAACAAAGTGTTAGGGAAACCTTATGATTGTAGCAATTGATTTCTACAACAACAAGATCCAACCACAAAAATTGACAAGTAAACCGAGGAAATGATAACTAATAATCAATAGAACAATGATATGGGTTTACAAGCAAATTTTAGGGGTGGATTAGAGAGCAATGAATGAAAACAAAAGTTTTGTGCAACCCTAATGGCTGTAGCATTTATTTATAACAAAAATAAAAATTACTTGGCTAAGAAAAACGCCCTTAGGTCACAAGAGAGCTTTGAGCACGAAGAACAATTTCCAACTTAGACAATTGCTAAATATCAACTTTTCACGTATACCAACGCAACAATTTTATTTCTCCAATGCAAGTAGATGAGTGCCTAGTTCTTTGGGTTATGGATTCTTTGGTAGAAGATTTATATCTACTACTTCTCTAGGGGTGTAATCCCTTTTACTCTCTAGAGCAAGAAAATCTAACAAGGTAAATCTATGAGGGTGTAAGCCCTTTTACTCCTCCTAGCAACCTTGATAATAGCTTATCCAATAAAAATTATGATAGACTTGGTGGATGTTGTATGACCTTATACTCCTCCAAGGGTTTTAAACAAGAATAACCTTGAAACACGAAGAAATTACTAACCATATGCATAACATACCTTAAGAATTCCAAAAGAAAGCATGTAAAACCCTTATCTACCAAGAATATTCCATCAACATGAAAGAGAGAAACCTTCAAGAAGGTAGCACACTACTTTATCCATCCATAAGCAAGTAACAAACATCCATAACATAAGCACAAGAGAGAGATGTAGCAAATGCCCAAAGAGGGTGGAAATTTCAACCAAGTCTCTCACTCAGGAGAGAATGAGTTATCTCAAAATGAAATGAATTTGATCCTTATTTATACAAAACCTCTAAAAAGTGTTTGCCCACATTTATTTAGGGTAAAGCACAAAATAAGGGGGACATCCCCCTTTATTTTGCCCCTTTACAAAGTAATTTGATTTTAACTTTAAAATTTGCACAAAAGGAAACCCTAAGGGTGATGTCAACCCCTTCTAGGGTGAAGTTTTGGCACATTTAGCAAGTCATTGAGCAATAAGAGGAAGTCATTGGGCCTCCTAAGGCATTCCCTTCAAATGCCAGGGTCTTCTCCATGGTGCAAGAGATCCTCCTAATCACAAGGTGCTAAGTGTCCGTCAAATCATCATCACCACCACAAACCTTAGCCCTAGTCAAGACGTCAAGCCCAAGAAGTGTGGTGTAAGGCCTCCAAAGGCAAGTTGTTAGGCTAGATAGGGTTAGGTGTCAAGGCCAAGGTCTTCTCTCTTGCCTCCAAAGGCAACGTCCAACCTCTGTCTTGCCCCCAAAGTCTGGGTCATGGCATCCAACCTGTGGGCTTCCTTACCCAACGAAGGCCCAAGCTAGGCTTGTTCCTTCAAAATGTCCATTAGACAAGTTCCTGCAAAGACAAATGAGTGCGCCCTCCAAGGGTCTCAAGTCAAATGTATCATGGCAAGTAAAATCACATTTAATACGAGAGCCACCTAAACATGTGCATTAAAACTACTTCATCAAATTAAACAAGTGCTCAAAGACCCTATACAATTTTCCAAGTTTAGGTATGGGAGGGTTGTCAAGGTGACCTATTGGGTGAGTCATTCCTTAAGTCAAGGAGTGTTTCCTAGGTGGACCCCTCTCTAAGTCATGTGGAGGAGATGAAATGGATGGGGGTAAGACTTTTGGGCATGGGGTTCATGACATAAAAGGGTTTGTATTGTCTCATTTATGGGTGCCTTTGCAGAGGGTGTGTTGCACCTTCGTTTTCAATGCATCCTTTTTCCAAGCCCATTTATTTTCCATTAATTAATTGAAGTCCAAAACAATTGGGTATTCCAAAAAGGTAATATAAGACTTGGGAGGCAATACCACAATGTCACTTGAAGGGAGAGGTACACAGAGTGCCATAGGGGTAAAGCAAAGGTTGTAACACACTTGTGTAGATCCCTCAACAAGTGGGACATCTATATAATATGAATTTGTTTCTTGTAATTCTTTGATTTTTTAGGAGAAACATTTCATTGTTCTCAAGACCTCCTTGGGCGAGCATCTGGAAGGTTATAGTTTTGGCTTTTATCTTTTGCCAACTGCATTCCATCTGGGCCTTCAACCCCTTATTCCCATGAAATGAGGTACAATCCATTCTTGGGCCAGTACACCCGAAAATCCCAAAAGATAAGGAGGTGAAAGGATGAAGCGTGAAAAATGATAAGTATGATCGAGAACTTGTGCTAATTTTGATTAGGCATTTAAAAAAAAACTATGTGCTAATGATAACATTGAAAAATCTATGTGCTAATTTTGATTAGGCATTTAAAAAAAAAACTTATGCACATTGTGTCTCTCTAAGTGGCCACCACTAGACTTAAATGATCTCTAATCCTTTTGCAAAAGCACATGTAGAACAATCATAATGTTGAAATTAACAAAACTCAATGTATGGTGTCAAATAAAGTTGCAAACATATTACTTGATACAATCCAATTTTGCATGGTTTTTCAAATATATACACTAGTTTTTGTTTTACAATGTAGCTCACACGAATACACAAATAAAAACAAAGAAATATACATGCAGAGTGTGGTTGAGATGATGGTTAGATATGACTGTAAACTGGCTATAACATAGAGGGGAGAACGGGAACAAAGTGTGCTCAACTATCCAACGGAGACTTGGGAGACGGGTTTGGCAACAGACGCGTTTTGCCGGAGATGAGACGTTGAACAATCATCGACAAACCCAAAAGGTATAGCGTTTAGCATACTCCTATATTTATATATAATTTTTCATTTTAAATTTAATTTTGCATTACATATGGGTGATCTACCCATAGTGCACGGTAGAAAGGGCCTCTACTGAGACAGTACTATTTGTAAATATGTAAAATTGATAATAATAGCAACAGTCATTTTGTCTTAATGCTCCACGTGCAGGCTTGACAGCACATTGCAACTACCACATGAGCATCATAATTATCTCGACCCCCATTTCTGTGACGAACATTAACACCCTGCTATGCAGCATTC
>JZKD02S1675306.1:120441-133175 GCA_000966675.3 Picea glauca
ATTTACACATTAATTTTGAGAGAATATTAATAATTATATATATGTATGTGTGTGGAGATGATTATGGTAGTTGATCTTATCAATAATTATTTTTAGTTATAGGCTAAGTCATAGGGCTTGTTGAACCTAAAGCTTGAGGTTCGAAATTCGACGAACCTCAAGGTTTGTCGAACATAATGTCAAACCTAAACGAACTCGAATGTGTGCCTGAATTCGAACCTTAGAACGAATTTGAAGGAGAATTTTATTGAGGTTTGGTATGAGGTTTCATTAGGGTTCAATATATATAGTCGAACTTCATCCGAACCTTATTGGAAAATTCGAACCCGAATCTAACCTAATCGTTGTTGAAGTCGAACCCAAACTCGAACTCAAACCATGTGACTTAGGTTATAGGAGTGAGTAAAGTTATTTGTTTGTTATAAATATACATTTTCATTGTTTGCATTTATTTCTCTGATTTGCGCCGATTTCTCTTGCGCTCTTTGGTTCATTTTTTCATTTCATATTTATCGAAATGTATTGCCTCTCATTGAAATTGATTGTTTGTTTTGAAGATGGATCTCGTTGAGAGATTTCAAACGTTGACACATAACATTAATATTGTGGATTCCCTCATTAATCATGAATACATTAGCTTGATCATTTCCACTATGTAATGTTCCCAATCACTGTTTTTTTTTGTTTCCTTAGGGTTCTGCTTCAATGTCAAGGTTTTTTCCACTGGCTACTAAAGTGTTTTACTTGTTTGTTTGATAGTTCAGATAATGGATGTAAGCAATGTGTATGCAATTATCAGATCATAATACATAATTCCTACCTCTTAAAATTATCAATATTCAGTGAGGCTGCTACCCAAAATGAGTGCTGTAGTTAATTCTTCACAATAGCAGAAATTACGATGAAACTTCAGCAACAATAAATGACAAAGAAATAAGGAACCTGTGTATAAGTTGAGGGTGGTCTCCTTCAGATATGAACTTAGATATATAGCAGCAATACGATTTACTTCTGTCTAATGCACTAATTGTTTTGGATTCTCCTCAAGCTGAAGCATATATAGATGTAGGGGTGGAAATATGAGATAGCAGCTTCCTTTGTCTTTAAAACATCAGTCAACAAGGCGAGTAGGATTCCCCTCTGAGACAACTCGACCAACAAGTAATTTAACTCACCCAGCTTACAGATACGCTGCCCATATTCAAGGAAATCATGCCCAAGTTGTAATAACTCAGCAGACCCGCATTCCCTTTGTTTATTCCTTGAACTGGAGCGATCCCCCTTCCTCTAGAAATCGTATATAACCCTCACAGATCAAGATATATGCGCCCAACACATAAAATATAAGCCCAGTTGATAATGAGGCACTCTACATAGAGAAGATGTCCCTCAGCAAGAAATAATGCGCCCAACCAAGACGTATCAGCGCCCAACAAAGAGATAATGAGGCAACACTTAAGAGAAATGCGTCCAACAGTGCAGCAATGCGTCCCTACATAAGGTAAATGACTGTCGGCAATAGGAATACGACTTATACTCTATTCCCGGGCTACAATATGCGCCCAACCTCTCAGGAATGCGCCTAGACTGAAAGGGACTCGACCTCCAAGGGAAAATCGACCTTCACACATCCAAACTCTGTTGCTAAAGGACGAGAACACAATCTGAATGAAGCACAATGAGAAATCTGCAGCGATCTCTCCCTTAACTGATTAGGGTGTATAGTTGCAACACCCAAACCAGTAGATGAACATGGGTTTCCGAAAATCCTAGACTCTTTCCTCAAGGGCTTTCAAAAATCTATTTCCAAATGAGTGAATGCAAGAATGAGGGGCACTTCCCTTTTCCCCTCTTTTATTTTTTCGTTGAGTTATTTCCAGCTCACTTTACTTTTTAATTTTCTTTTAAAGTCACTTTATGTTTGCACACTTTATAAATTTTAAGTGACTTTATTTTGCTTAAGACCCATTTCCTCCTTTTTCTCTTTTACTTTTCCGACTTAGCCTACCAGAACCAATTTAGGCTAGCAGAACAATTCTTTATGCTTCCTAGGCCAATGGGGACATTACACACTATCACAAATACCACCACTTTCAATGCATTGTATTCTTTTGTCCATTCTAAAAAATGTATTCACTTGTTATTTCCAATAGTGCTACATGTTTCTATCCCAAACCATTAGAACATGATTTTTATTGATGATATGGATGCCCCATTTTGTCCACAATAAATACAAATATGTAAACTACTTAAGTCCCACACAAAATCCTTCATGATGCAAGTAAAAGAACCATGGTATCCATGACAATGAGACCAAGGAAGATCATTTATGGTAAAAAGTAATGAAGCTCTTAAAATGAATGATTGAAGCAACATCCTTAAAGATTGAATTGCGTCAATTCATTTCCACAATTATATGAACTTATCAAACAATAGCTCTAAATCAACATCAATTGATATGAAGTCACAGTTTTTTCCTTAGTATAATTGATCACATTAAAAAGATGGATTAGTTGTTAACCATGAAGGCAAGTTATGATTTATTAAAAACACTGGCTAAGTTGACCATTTAGTACTCTGTTTTGAGAATGGGTCCACCCCATTTAGCTTTAAACCCAACCTTGTATCATGAAGAGCTTGGGAAAAATTAGGATATCTATTACCAAATTCCATCCATTATGTAAAATTAGTAACATGTTTTCTAACGATGCTCATGTTTTGGGCATGTCATTTCATAAGTTCAATGATGTCCCGACACTTATACATTTGGAGTAACTATGAGATTAGTGGAAGTAGAGAAGAACCTTTCTTGGAGTTATTTTTGATTTCCACCATGATGTACATTACCCTTCTTTACATTTAGGACATTTAATCTCACATATGCATGGATGTTTTTATATGTTAAAGCTACCTTAGTGAGTTTTGTTTTACATCTAATTTGTTTAGTTGACAATGTGGAGTCATGCATTAACAATCGATGTAACAACATCAATAACGCATCAACATCTCATTTGTCCAATCATTTACCATTTGTTCAACATTCTATCAACTTAATCCCTTCATCTCTATTGATGCGTCTTCATTTATGATCGATACTACTTCATATATATTTAGTACTTCTCCATCTTTCATGCCATATGATTCTATCTAATCTAAATAAAGAGTTTGAGGCCAACAACTTATACCAATATGTGCAAATTTTACCATTTGTTGATAAATCACCTTTTTTTCCCTATAATTATCACCACGACAATAAATGCATGGAAAGGCATATATTTATCCATACTCTTCTCATCAATTTGTTTCTCAGCACATGCATGGTATTCATGAGTTGTTTATTGTTGACATTAACTCATCTTCAATGTTCCATATTCAATTATGAGTCTAGTATGTTAATTAATAAAGTTCAAATAATTTAGCTAGTAAAAGGACACTAAATCGAAGGCATGCATCAAATATCAAATCTAGTAGTTGATATGATTATAGGGCTTGCACAGTGTTTTTGAGTTATGATGTTGTAAGCTAGAAGATGAAAAATGTAATTGAACTTGTCCAAAGGACTTAACATTTAGTAGTTTATATGATTATAGGGCTTGCACAATGTTTTTGACTTATGATGTTATAAACTAGAAAATGAAAAATGTAATTGAACTTGTCGAAAGGACTTAACATTTTGAGAATCTTATAAATTAGTATTTAAGACTGACATTTAGTTAAACAATATTATGCCATCGAAAGGATGTAAGAAAATATTCTATTTTGGAAAATTATTTAACTAATTAAAGAAACTATCTATTGCAATGAGATTAATGAACTGAAAATAAAATAAAATGATGCAGGCTTATATAGAAACATAGTATAAATATCGGATGTTAAAATAAAATAGAAATGCCATGACAACTTTTTACTTGAAGGGAGCATACAACAAATCAAAATTACCATACACATTTGTTAAGTACAAATATTTTGTATTGTGAGTCTTGCTTGCACAAACAATCAACCATTCAAGCAACACCAATGATCTAAAATGAATAAAAGTAATGACAATTATCTAGGGGTAAAGGTATTTCAAAGGATTTAAAATTTATTATAAATTCATATAACATGAAAATTCCAGAAAAATTTAACACTATAATATCTCAACAAAAAGCTTTTCCGTAAAATGGTTTTTATTACATTGCAACAAAACTCCAATCAATCATAAATATCGATATGCTAATAGCAACAACTACAATTTACAATTTTTTGAAATACAACACTCTTCCAAAAAAAACCCCAATTAACATGGTCAAAGAAAATTTTAACAAACTCAAGAGGAACAATTCTTGAGCCTTAGTTACCAACCCTAAACCTTGGTTAATTTACTAAAGTATGAGAGCTCTTACCTCTTACCATATATCAAGACAAGAATATAAATTAAAACACAAATGCAATTGTTTGATATCAATTTACCTTATACATGATGCGTTTGCATTAGCTATTCTAATAATAGATAATGCATGGGAAGTTGTGGAAAATGCACCAATGAAAATTATTCTATTGATTGTGATGATCAGAGGCATGGAATGCATCCATACAAACATGTCCCAAGCTATATGATCAAATGAAACACTTTGGCTCATTTTCATAATACACAAACCTCTTTATCATTTTGTCCATGTGCTACCATTTAAGCTTAGTGAATGAGGCCTAAGAATATTTTTTGAGGATATGAACATTTCATATTACACGTGTGACATAACACCAATCTATTGTCATAGTCATCAATTTAAAAGATGTCCTTTAGGATAATTGGGGTGTTGTTTTAAATGTGGGTAGTACAATCAATTAAGAAATGGGCGGAGATATATTTTTGTAAAATCTCATGATGTTAATATGATAATATCAATGCTTTATTATGTCACTTGGATTATTTATAGTGGCTCACACATTTGCAATTATGGTGGTTCACTTTAAGTTTAGAAGACTCAGTCATCAAGAATCATGTGTTGGTAGGGTCCCCCTTTATTAATGTAGATTTTATACCATTATTATACCTTATAAAAAATGGATTTAGAATAATCTAGTGGAACTACTCAAATACAATATTTGAAATCTCTCTAGAACTTAGAATTGAGAATGTGTAAAGAAATGGGTGAAACACAAGTTCTTTCCAATAAGACTGAAATAACAAGACTTTGGTTTATACCTTCTAGAAAATGAATTTAGAATAATCTAGTGGAACTACTCATACAATATCTAAAATCTCTCTAGAACTTAGATTTGAGGATGTGTAAAGAAATGGGTGAAACTCAAGTTCTTTCCAATGAGATTGAAGTAGCAATACTTTGGTTTGTGGCAAGGGAGAAGGTACATTACTTGAATAAACCTAAGATGTCTATTTCTTCTGGATGGGGAAAATAATTAAAATAGAGATTGTATGATCACAAAGCAACAATCTTAAATGTCATGAAAACCAAAGAAGTCACAAAATTCACATTTTAAGGGTGGGGAGAAGAAAGAGTGATTCATTATGGTAGAGCATTGACACAAGAAAGAGATGGTATAGAAAATGACTATTGTGCATACCTCCCAATAGATACCTAGTTATATGTGTCATTCATGGACTACTAGGTGCAAGTTCACTTGATTTTCAATGGAAATTTCAATAGAAAATATTAGAGCCAATAGTGTAGTTAACATTGATCCTTACAAAGGAAGTTAATAACATGTTGATAATGTTGTTTATAATGAAATTAAGGTTTTTTTTGTCTTTACCATGAAAAAGGTGAAAAGTCAATTAGTTTAATTAATGAAAACAATAATTTCATTGCCAATATTGAAAATAAATTAGTTCATAACAAATTGAATTATGGACACATTACAACAACACCATAAAATAATTTTTTTAATTTCAAAATATTTTGTAATTTACCAAACATGTGTGGGGCGCATATTGGAACACACACACACACACACACATTTCTTTCATTCCTAATTCACAATTATCAAAACCATCGATGTCTTGGTACAAATGACAATTAATGGAAAAAATCAAAACCATGGAAGTTGGAGAGTGCTCTACAACAAAGAATGTTAATGTTTGTTGCAATACTATGAAAAGTGCCAAGCACTGGTCTTTTGTAATAGTTGATTAGGAAACCTTTGTTGGTTTGTTTATCATGCAGATGAACTATTTCTAATCTATTGGATGAGATTGAGAGCAAGATTTTATTCCAAGTTTGATGAAGATTTGGAGTAAGGATTTTGCAATGTTTAACTCAAGGAATTTATGGAGATGAAGAATACCAAATTAGAATCTTCCAAAGATGAATGTGGTTTATTAAGAAAGAACTTAGAATCTTTGAGGAATTTAGATCCTAAATATTATCACAAGTCAAAAGACAATAGTGTTGAGGCCCTTAACAAACCCCAACTCGTAAGGATATGATTCGAGGATTCATTTTCTCCTTGATACTAATCACTTGATCCATGGTTTAACACTTGATTGGTCCATCATATTTATTTAAAGAGCACGTAGGGTTATTAGTTGATTATTGATTGTGAAAAATTCATATGTAAATTGTTTTCCATCTGCATTAATATTGCCTTGAGTGGTTGTTGGGCTTTAACCACGTAATACATTGGTGTATTGTTCTTCAATCTATTTGTGTGAGCGGTTGTCTTTAGGTATTCAACTTGTGTGGATATACCTTGTTTATCGAACATCATATCATATCCCTTATGAAGACCCGCTTCCATTGTTGATTAAGATCCCAACCCTGTGTCACTACATGCATCAAAGGACTTTTGGACACTACTATTTCTAAGCATTTTTAGGCTAAGAGTATTGTTCTAGTGTGTATTTTTTGTTATTGTTTTCAGTTGGAAACCATTTTGTTTCACTCGAAAAAGTTTATGGTTTCCCAAGATATGACAATTTATCAAATCTAGAGGTATACAATTTCATTTTGAGTTTTTAAAAATCTCTTTCATTTTGTTTTAATATTTCATTTTAGTTTTTTTTGTTTTGTTTTTTATTTCTAGTTTTCTCCTTTTCTATTTGCTTATGCTATTTGTCCCACGGCTTGTGCGATATTGGCAAATAAGAAACAAAATAGAAAGTATTTTTTTTTCATATACTATTTGCCCTGTGCTTTTTACGATCTTAGAAAATAAAAAAAGAAAGAGAAAAATTACATTTTCAGAGTAGACTAACCAAGATTTAACCCCAAGCTTATAAAGTTGTGTGTATTTTTTTGAAAATTAGGTTGTTCTTTTATGTGTCTATGTTAAGCTTTTTGCAGACAAAAATAAGGGTTTTTGGGGTAAGCAAGCACTTCAATAGTAAAAAAAAATCATTGTTCATTTCTAACATTTATTATATCTTTTGTAATAACTCACTTGTCGAAAAGTTACTTTATTAAAATAGAGGTATTGCGTTCAATATTTTATTTTTGTAAGTTACCTGTTTGAAAAAGTGCATTTCACTTTAAGTTTAAGATAACTTTATTATAAAGTGAATTTCACCAAAATTATAAAAATGAATCACTTGTAAAGTAACTTTAATGTTCCTTTTTAAAGTTAATTTTTGCATGCAACTTTAAGTGATAAAGCAACTTTATTGTAAAAATGATTCTCACTTATTTTATAAAAATGGATCTTTTACATTATAAAAGTAATTTATTTGTAAAGTAAGCTTACAGACAAAGTTATACAAGGAGGTGTTGATGTGTTTCTTTGTCATCCATCAATAGACTGACTCTGGTCTATGCTTGAACTTGGTTTTGTCCCAATTTGAAAATTAATTGTGAAATCTAAAGAGTGTCCGATGATCTTCACATGATGATCATGAAGACCCAAAAAGCTTTTAAAAGAGTTGAGAGTCGAGCTCACTTGTTGTAGTTTTTATTCTTTGTGCATAGTCACTTGGGTTGATGGCGCTTCGTTGAATTAAAAAAGAGATACCAGAGAAGAATAATATCGGAAAGTATAGCCACTCACTAGATATCCCATTGCCTTAGCTTTCTCTAACATTGTGGTCTATGCTTGAACTTGGTTTTGTCCCAATTTGGAACCTAATTGTGAAATCTGAAGAGTGTCGAATGATCCTCACATAATGATCATGAAGACCCAAAAAGATTTTGAAAGAGTTGAGAGTCGAGATCACTTGTTGTAGTTTTTATTCTTTGTGCATAGTCACCCAAGTTGATGGTGCTTTGTTGAATTAAAAAAGAGGCACAAGAGAAGAATAATATGGGAAAGTATAGCCACTCCCTAGATATTCCTTTGCCTTAGATTTCTCTAGCATTTCACATAATCAAAATTAGAGGCCTTATGCTCAATATATCTCAATTTTGGTCTAGAACATTAGTTTCTGGGAATGGTGTTGAGAGCAATAAAAACGTTCAAGTTATGTAAAGGATCAAGTCAATTTTCTTTGGAGGGGTTTCTCCATATGTTTTCCATATTCTGCATTGATGTAGTAGTCTTAGTGTTCATTTCTATTTTCCACATTGATGTGGGAGTCTTGTTGCATTCTCTCCACACCCCCCCATTCTCTTGCACTTGTTATCCCTTACTAGATATGGGGTAGGGTTCCTTATATAGATTTAAGAAAAAGGGTAGGGCTAAAATAAAATAATTTAATAATGAAAATTTAATTAATATAAATATTAATTAAATGTTGAATAAGTAAAAGTAATTATAAAAACCCAAAACCACATAAAACAAGAAGGAAAACAAGACAACAAGCAAGAGGAACTTTAAGACAAAGTCAAGGGGGTACTCAATGACAACATGTCCACATAAGTCTCATAATGACTTATAAATGTTTATCATCACTGCATAAGATGACATATCAACAATGTGGTCATTTCCATCTTTTTAGCTTACTCCCAGGTCTCATGGACCATCTCGGGAGAGAGGAAGAGGATCACACATCATCACATCTTGGTATTTCACAAAGTTCTACCTGGTCCAAGACCAGTTTTCCCTAGAACACATCTGGGGGCCCTAGAACACATTTAGGGTCTTATCCACTAAGGTACAAGACCAATGATCAACCCATGTATTAAGCAAGGGTTCCCTGGAACACATCCAGGGGCCCTAGAACACATTTAGGGACTTACATCAATCACCAAGGAACACATCCAAGGATCAATCCAAGCACCGACCAAGGATTCCCTGGAACGCATTCAGGGTCCCTAGAAGACATCTAGGGACTTATAGCTTGGTCCTAGACTAAGAACCCCAGTCATATATTGAGGGCCCTCACTAGGGTATTTTTTCATGGCTCTCACTGCTTGGTCCCAAACCAAAAAACCCCATGAGTGCACTGGGGGCCCTAGTCCTCAGCTAGGGTCTTATGCCATCCTCTCGGAGAATGGCTCTTGTAGTTGCACTAATTTCAACACTTCTTCTATTTTAACGGGTATTTCAAATGTGGTAATAGTGAGTTCACAAATAAATGGATATGTTGCATGTCAGTAATTGAATATTTCAACTTGCCTTTCAATTGTTTAAACCTATGATCAATATCCCAAATAGACTCACTTGATTTCTACCTGATTTCAATCATTTCATTCATGTACTGGTCTTCTGAGTTGGGCTTTTGAAATTTGTTTACTAGTAGTTTTTTCACATCTGCAATAGTCTTTGGTATTCTCTATGTGTTGTTTACATGTCGACTCATATACTAGCCCAGTGTGCGGTCTCTTAGTGTGATAGATAGTTGCACGAGCTTTGTATCCTCATCTGTGATCTGTTTTGCTTCCCAAATATTCTCACAGATGAATAAGTTATTTTCAGGCTCCTCTGATGCTTCTCCCCAAAATTATGGTAATTTGATCGTGGGATCATGTCCTGCCATTGCGAACTATTACTTCTTTAACTGTTTCCCCTAGTTGATGCTCCTTGATTGGATTCCTATCCTATTGTCTTTCTTCCACTAAAATTTGGTTTTCTAAACGCTGGTGTTCTTTCTGGTGTATTAGTCGCATATGGGGTTGTAGGTTCCACATTGACGATGATCTGGATTGGAGCTTTTCCTTTTGTCCTTGACCTTGGACCTCTTGTTTTCTTTTCATATGTTACGCAAAGTATTTCCTCAATCTTCTCCACAGCCCATAGATCCCCTACCTCTTTTTCATCGCTTGCCAACCCTTCTATGTCGACTATGGCTCTCTTCTTGTTTTTCATTTTATATTCGTAGGGTATTCAACTACGCGTCTTTCCATCTTTTGCCATTATCTGTTTATCTGGTCTTCTTCCATCATGATTGGGTCCATGGCCTCCTTCTTCTTTCCTTTATCCCTCTCCTTTTCCATATCTGAACCTCCTGTCAGTGCTTCCCCCCCTTTCCCCATGCACGCTGGGAAGTTTAGTTGTATGATTCCATGGCAATCACAACATTGTCATACAATAAAATCTTTATTGAAGTGTACAATGATCTGATGTACCTACCTCTGGGTCCTTTTAGAAAATTCTGCTCTGTTGTGGTATAGGACTTCGCGGTATCTATTGCAAATTCGGTGATAAACCCTACACCAATATTGTCTAACCAAAAATCTATTGCACGCGTAAAGTTGTTATTAACTTGCTGTAACTGCGCGATCTCCACAGGATTCCACTCCAACTGTCTGATTCGATTTGTAGGGTGGTTTTCATTTAACTACAATAACCACTCCTGCAACAAATGCGAGAAATCACATAAAAATACCTCATGCAAGTCACTAAACACGTATTTTTCGAGATATTTGTGCGATGTTAACTTATGGTTTATGTTGTCCTTCTGCGCAAAATCACGTTCCTTTGTTTTCAACAATCTTTCAATCTCCTCTTTCGTTAGATTCCATGGCCTAAACATTCCCTTCTATACTTTCATTCTTCATGCATTTCTTCCACGGATCCTGTTCACTCAATCCTGTGCAGTTCCAGCCGGCAACAAAACCATTTGTTGGTTATTCCTTCACTTCTTCTTGGGCTCACCCAGGTTTGGATCTCAAGATGTTTCCAACAAAACTATGAAAAACTATCAGCCCTCTTGGTAAACCAGAAGGAAACTCTGCACACAGAGTGAACACCATAGTCTCACTCGAGATAGCTTTTATGGGTGACTGCAATACTCAAGTGTTTGTAATCTAGGAATGAGTGATGATATGTGATTGTGTTCTTTCTTCCTTATGCATTATCTTTGTTAATTATTCAAGTACTTCTCTGATTTATTCATCTTTAAACCTATGCATGCATGCTAATATTTCTATTTTAACCATTCATTCATAAGTTAATGATCAACATAAAGTAAACATTCATTAACAATTACACATAACACAAATTTTACTGTGGTTCACCCCCTCCCGGGGCTACGTCCATAAAGATATGGCTTCTCTGTTCTTTTATTTATTCTGTTGCAAAATCTTGCAGTGCGCACATTACATCTTGAATTGACAATAATACAATCAATATAAGGGTTAAAACCCTCTGTGAGGCTGACTAGATCGCACTAGGCTCCACAACCTATGACCTAACCCTCAAAGACTACCTTATTCGACTCTTCTATAAAACTCTTATAATCAACAATCCACAAAATCATAATAATCAACTCTCTTTCCCTCTACTAATGCCCATCTTCCTCTCCTAGACCTCCTAGGTCCTTATTTATACTATTTTGTGTATTATAGCCGCTACAATTCTTATAAAAAACCCTAACCCTATCCCGGTTAGGATGGTTTGACTGCACACCACGTTGTTTTTTCTCTTGCATGCTGCTTTTCCTTCTTTTTTTGTCTGATGCTTTCTTACCACGTGTTGCACGCGCTCCAAAATTAGGTCTTCCTTTCCAAAAATAGGTCTTTTCAAAAATAGATCTTTTCTCCCAAAAATAGGCCTGCGCCCAAAATAGGCTTCCTTCTCAAAATAGGTCTGCACCCAAAATAGACTTCCTTCTCAAAATAGGCCTGCGCCCAACAAATGGATTTCCCTGAAAATATGGAGCATTATAACGAAGTTTCCATGTAAGAGTGTTTATAAGGTTAAGATACCAAATGTTGTAGTTTGTGTAGAACAATCAGAGGAGAAAATTGAGAAGATTTCAAAGATCAAGAATATTATAAGGAAGGTCAATCTCCATGTTGAAGAAGTTCTTGCTACAGTGATAAAGAAGATAAAAATTCAATGTACAACAAATATTCCCAATGCGTTTTGTGTTGATGATTACAGTTGTGTGAGACATCCTCTAGGACACAGACTTGAGAGAGAGCCCCTGAGATGGGTTTGTGGTTCCTATCTGAGACAGAGTTGGAACGTAGAGATGGCCTCCTCATTACAGAGAGTTGATAAGAACTCCATATGATTCTCCTGTGTAACGCAGTGAGAAAGGAGATCTGCTGAGTTGGACATGCTTGTGGCTAAGCACAAGGTGAACATGTGAATTCCCATGAGCTGGGTGCATCGTTATGAGATAGAGATGAAGATGATGTATTAGCCTCCTCTAAGCAAAGAATTGATATGATGAACTCCAGATGACTCCTATGTAATGTTGTGGAAAATAAGATCTATTGATTTGGACATGCCTGTGGATGAGCACAGATGAACGCGATCCTAGTGGCTGAGCACTAGTGAGCATGGTTCTCTTGTGAGACTGACGCAAGAGAGTCAACCCTCACGGTTCCTCCCTGCTCCCCCCAGGACCTTCTTCGTACACGGGCCCGAAGAGTCAAAGTACTCTTCCTCTCCACTCGGGAGTCCGCTACCCA
>JZKD02S1675306.1:138902-151946 GCA_000966675.3 Picea glauca
GTAATGTAAAGGGTACAGATCGAACCCACCTTAATGTAATTGATAATTAATGTAAAAGATAATTAATATGGTTATTATTAATTACATTGTGAGTTATAGAGGTCGGCCCTGTTGTTCCAAAAGAAACTTTTGTTGACAGGTCAAGTCTAATATAAGTAAAGGTAAATTTCCCATTGAGGAATCATATCTTTTGTGTGAGTTTGGAAATTTTAGCAAGTACATCTTCTTGGGAAAAGTGCGCACCTCTCTTGGGCGCTAGTCTTCTAGGGTTTGCAAGCACCCTCTTGTGTGTTTGGTATTTATGGTGGTGAAGGTCTTTCTCTTGAAGAATATAGCAAAGGATTGGCTGTGTTTTCTTCCCTTATTGAGAAGGGTTTCCTAGGATACTTCTTGTGTACTTGTGCATGGCGTTTCTTCTTGTGATCTTGGTTGCTGCAAATTGTTTATGGTTTAAGTAAAATGCTAAAATGAAATGAAATTTATGCTTAATCCTTGCTTATTGAAAACTCAACATTTTGGGAAAGGGAACAATGTTTTGTTGATCTTCCCTATGATAGTTTCAAAGGCACACCACAAAATACAACTGCAATACCCATGTCACCAGAAGAGAAGAGATGTGCAGAGAAGAAATAAAAGATTTTATCGAGGAAACTAATTGAGAAAAATAGAATCCCATGGGAAATCCTTTCTTTCTATGTGAACAAGCACTCTGAGCAGGAAAGTGGTAAACCTAGACTTGTAATTATATTTAAGAAATTTAATAAAGATTTGCTTCCTCTAAGATATTCAATTCTTAATAAAGAGGCCTTATTCCACAAAATCCATAATTGCAATGTCTTTACTAATTTTGATCGTGGATTTTGGTAGATTGGGAGAGATCCCAAGGATAGATTCAAGACAAGGTTTGTAGTACCTCAAGGACAATTCCAATGGCGAGTAATGCCATTTCATTGAAAAATGCTCCTTCTGAATTTCTAAAAAGAATGGAGGATATATTAAACGATCTTGATTTTATAATTGTATATATAGATGATATATCCATTTGTTTAAAATATTTGAAAACTCATGCAGAACATCTTGAGTTGTTTTTGTTGAAATCTCAATTCCCAACACCTAGATAAGTTATTTCCTAGTGATTTCCTTGCTTGAAAATAAATTATATCTCACTGAATAAAATATAGTGATTGAAAATAATTAAAACAATGGAAGAAAAATGTAAATCAAATCTCGCACAACATACATAAAAATTATACCCTTCAAATCAATGTCTCATTCAATAATATCAAAGCTTACAAGGTATTTCCCAACTCGGGAAAAAATATTCCCATTGAGGAAAAGTACAAAACAACAAAATTGGAAAACTTCCCTTCTAAAGAAAACCCCTACTACCACTATCATTGGGTTGTTGTACAACCTACTGTAGGCCCTGCTCGTAGCCTGTAAAACCTCCCCGTGTGATGGAAATTCATTGTATGGCATGTCTGTATGTTACGACTACCCTACGTGCTGCATAGTCATTGCATGACTTGTTGTACAACTGGTTGTGGGTTGTACAACCTATGTACAACTGTCTGTTGTATGACCTCCAACTGTATGACCCTCTCTTGGCCCTCCAGAAAATAGTACAACCTCTGCCCTACTGGTACGACCTCCACAAAATCTTATGGATGTTGGTTTTCTTCCTTTTGGTGAGATAATTGCACTTTCCTGGTTTGGAATGAGAAATAAGTCCTTCTCTTTCTCTCTTTATGAGTCATTGACTCCAATAGATGTCTCTCGTATGTCTTCTCCTCTCACCTTGGTTGCTTTTATTATCTTGAGTTTTAATCGAATCAAACATAACCCTAATCTCTAAAGCGATTGAAGTTGAGATTAAATCTCAACTTACTTGAGATCAAGGGCTAGGATTCATTTAATTCATTAATGATAATAAACTTAGAATTTCATTAAATTAAACTCACTTTATTATAAAATGACATTCACTTTAATAATTCCCTTAGTTAAAGTGAATTTACAAAGTTTTGAGAGGTATTAATGATGACTTCCACATGTTAGACACAAACTAGTGTAGAAGTACCTGTCTGATCTACAAAATTCAACACACCTTATTAACAAGGAAGGTACTTTTGGAAGAGTCACTTGGAACTGGATGCCCCTCTGGTCCTGACACAATATCCCACACATCATCCTACACCATAACATCTTGATAAACCTGATCATCTGTTGCTTCTTCAATGATGTTATTTATTAGTGCCATGATGTTTGGAAACTTCTTCAAAGATCTGCTCTCCTTGAATGTGCTCCTTAGAGCCTCAACATGTTTCTAAGCATCCTTCAATATCTGCTCAAACCACCTGGGTCTCTTGATAGAGCTAGGAGGAGATAAATCCTCCTCCCCACCCGAAGGTTGACTCCCTAAACTGGAAGCCTCTGAATGTTGTTCTCCCTTTGAAGCCTCCTACTCATCATCCTTTTCCACTGGTGGTGACCCATGAGACTTCCTAGATGCTAAGTTATACTCAAACTTAACATATTCTCTTCTTACAACTGTCTTCCTCTGCGTTGGTATGAATATCTTGTAATCCTTTTAGGTCTCCTTGTACCCCACAAATATGCCCTTCTCTCCTAAAGGCTCCAACTTTGTCCTCTTTTCCATAGGCACATGTATGTATATTGGAAAACCAAAGATCCTCAAATGTCCTATACCTGGTTTCACTCCTGTGAATGTTTCCTCAAGAGTCTTTCCCCTAATACCCTGTGAGGACTCCTGTTCTGCACATACTGTCGTGTTACATTCCTTTCCCAAAGGAACATAGGTAGATCCCGGTCATGTATCATAGCCTTGGAAAAATTGATGATGGACCAGTTCTTTCTCTCTGCAACCCCACTCTATTAAGGTTTGAATGAGATTGTCAACTCCCTCTTGATCCCTACCTCCTTGCAAAAATCATTGAATTCATTGGAGTATACTCGACCCCATTATCTGACCTCAAGATATTGATCTTCATCCCTGTCTGGTTCTCCACTTGGGCCTTGAGCTCATGGAACCGATTGAAGATCTCATCCTTGGACTTCATAAAGAAGATCCACGTTTTCTTGGGAAAATGATCAATGAAAGTCACCTAGTATGATGCTCCTTGCACTGATGCCAATGACATCATTCCACTCACATATGAATGAGTAAGATCAAATATCCCCTTGGACCTACTCTTATTGCTTATAAAAACAACCTTGGCATTCTTTCTAAGTGCACACCCTCTACACACGCCCTGCTGCTCAACACTGAAATCAGGGAGACTAGTGACAATCTCCCTCAGAATTAATAATGCTCTATAATGAAAGTGTCCCATCCTCTTGCGCCATAACTCACACAAGTTGTCATTGCCATGTACCAAGGTCGTCTGAACAAGATTTTCCTTCAACTTGTATAAATTTCCCTCTCTAACCCCAATGCTCATTGTTGTGTCAGGTTTAGATCCCTCTAGATGTATGAGTACTTGCCCCTTTTTGAACATAGTGAAAAAACCCATGTCCTCCATAACTAAGACTGACGACATATTCTTCTTCAGTCCTGGTACATATAGCACATCCTAGGCCTCAAACGAACCTCTTGACTCAAGCTAGAACAATATTGTTCCCTCTCCATTCACTGCATACTTAGCATCATCACCAAGCTCCACATGGATCCCTAAGTCCTTCTCCATTAGACTGTTGAATAACTCCCGTGCTTTTGTCATATGATATGATGCAACATTGTCCAAGTACCAAGTACTACTTGTGACTGTGTTGGTAGAGAGGCATGGGACTAGTGTTAATTCCTTCTCAAACTTCGCATCAAACTCATCCAACTGAGTTTCTACTTGTTGAAATTTCCCTTTCCTCTTCTTCTTTCCCAGACATTGTGATGCATAGTGCCCACTCTTGTGGCATGTGAAACACTTGATCTTACTCAAGTCCTTCTTTTTGCCTGACTGTGAGGTTTCCCCCTCACTGTTACCCTTGGAACCCTTTCCTTTTCCCTTCTTTGCATGACTAACCAAGGATAGGTTCTCCTCTCCATCTCCTTGCTTGTTGTCTTTAGACTCCTCTCAGGCCTCTTCCTGAATGCAATCATCCCAAATCCTTTCCCAATTCAGAAGATTCTCCCGAGCTTAGATTCCCTTGACAAATGGCTCCCATGACTTGGTGAAACCATTCAATGCCACATTTACAAGTTATGCCTCATCCACTTTCTTCCAAATGGCTGGAAGATGATCACATGTCTGGGTTATCCTCATGAAATAGCTGGTAACATTGTCATATCTTGACATCTAGATAGATTTGAGATTGTTTCTCAATACCACATTCTTGTTCAATTTATCACTCTGGAACAAATCCACTAGAGCCTTGAACATTTCTCTAGCCGACTGCTTCTCTACCACGTGAGGGATCAAATGATCCTTCATTACATCCAAGATCACTCTTTGGGATTTGATGTCCTTCTTCTCAAGAGTGGCCTTCTCTATTGCATCTATCAGTGTAGGAACAACCTTTTGTACAATCTCTCAAAGGTCAGGTTCCTTCAAAATAAAGGTTTCCCTCGCCTTATAGGACATGAAGTTAGATGCTCCATCCAATCTGTCTTCAAACCTAAGATTAGTTGTGTTAGCTCCCAAAATGAATCATTCACTATGGTTTCATTTTGTGGTTGATAGCATGGTTATTGGTAGTTTTCTCCATTTTGTTTTAACTTCTTCTAGTGGCAAAACTTAGGTTTTTAATTCATATCTTAGAAATAAGATGACCCATAAAGGTATTTTCTTTAAAATTTCATGAAAATACTTTCAACATCTAACGCGTGTTTCAAAGTTGATGATTAGCTGGTCAAAGCGACGATTTTCAACAGTTAAGGAGCATTTCCCCATAGACCGTTAGCTGGTGAAAGCGCGGAACATGTGTGTTTTCTCCACGTTTTCAAAAATCAAAAGATGACATGCTCAACACACATCATGTAATCATTATAAGGCGCTGGTGAAAGAGGATAATGATGAAGATTCAGTTTTGCACGTCTAAATCCGATTTCAAAGCGGATCGTGTTCAGAAATGCATGTTTCACGAGATAATGGTGCTGGAGAAGGCAAATTCAAATCCATCATCAGAGGTAAAGGAGCGATACTACTCGGATGGTGACATCAAATCGACGCCTCATATCCCCAACATGCATCATCCACAGGCTTATGATATGTTTTCATTTTTGAAAGACAACGCCGAGAGTTTTCACCAGCGCCAAACCTTGGCTCAAACAACAGATTACAGTGTTTTTGTGTGCAAAATTGTCTAGGGTTCGAATTGCAGATGAAAAGGAAATGAAGTGGTTCATTGTTAAGGAAAGAATTAGACAGTCTGTCCTTTCTACAAGCACATCCAGAGGTGAAAAAACACTTCTCAGACGCAGGCTGCATGGGATATGTTGAGAAGTTACAGAACGACTGTCACCAAACAATAGCTGAAGTGTTTGCTAAATCATATGATGGAAATAAAGCCTGTGTCGGGTCTTTAGAAATCATAGTTGATGAAGCCACCATTGCTACAACGACCAACTTACCTAGATCAGGCCAGAGTTGGTTCAAAACAACAACAACCAAGAACCTCAATTTCAGAGCATATCTTAAGGAAGAATTCATAAATGATGCATGGAAGAAAAGTATGTCAGTTTCTCATTTGGAGGATGAGTGGCAGGACTTGTTCAAGGGCATCCAACTCTATATAACCTCAGAAGGCAGGTATGACAAGCTGATGCTATACCATTTCAATCTCTTAGACCATTTTACAGGGGAAACTCTCCTAAATTTACCTTTCTTCTTACATAAAAGCCTAACTAAAGTCTGTAAAAAGATTAGGGCTGAACCTTTAAGTATAAAAAACACCCTTTGTCATTTCGGCCTAATCAAATTGATAATCCTGGAGGAGCTAAGACAAAGAGGAAGGACTTGGCAACATTTTCTTTTTTGGGAGGGTTTTGAAATCCAAACTCAGCCCATGAATGAGAAGAAGAGAGCTGGAAAAAGGCAATTAACTCCTCAGAGCAGCTCGAGGAAGAGGATAACTCTTCCAGGACCACCAGAAGATAGAATTTCTGGCGTAAAGTCTCACAAGTCAAAGAAAAAGTTAGATTTTGAAACTACTACAGAGTAGCCTACAGAAAAGAAAACAAATATCTTAAATCTACCATACACAAACTCATAAACAGATCCATAGCAAGAAGATGAAAGCCCAACCATTAAAAGCCTTGAACACTCCATGGAATTTGCACAGGATTGTGAGACTTTTACTCCCACTGATGAAGGTGAAACATCAAAGGGCAAAGGGTCAAAGAAATCACAGAAAATCAAGCAACTTAAAGAAGTGATTTCTCAATAGGAGGTTTTAGAAAGAGTAATTAAGGAGAGATACAAAACTTTGTCTGATAATTTCGCAGAAACAAATGTTGCATTTGAAAAGTTGGTTCGTGAAAGTGTCAAGGAGAAGAAGAGGAAGAAGAAAATCACTAAATATTATAACAGTCTATGGTGGTTAGCAAAACGCCTTAAGAGGAAGATTAGAAAATTGAAGTAGAAACAGAAGTCACACCCAGATCTGCAAGTGCTAGCCCAGGTTGCTGTGAATATGCAAGGAGATAAAGCAGAGACGTGTTGATTTTTTGATAAAACAATAGTTTTGGAGGTGAAAGTTCCTTTTTGGCCAAGGCAGAGCTTTCACCAGCGCAAAGGGTTAATTTACGACTAGTTAGCTGGTGAAAGACAAATCTTTCACCAGCTAACCAGCGAATCATAAAGCGAGTTAGCTGGTGAAAGCACAAAAAGAATTTTTGAAAGCTAAAGATGGAGCAGGGCGATTTTCAAAGGATTTAAAGAGGTTCCAGAGCATTAAAGGGTTAACTACTTAGTCATAAAGTACTCAGCATGAGAGATTCGTGGAGATTTTGAAAACCACATGCTAAATCTGTCTCCTAAAGTTTCGACTATGAGTAATTGAAGAAATTCAGCTACAAAGACAGGTGCCTTAACCTTTTTCACGACACAACAGATTCTAGAAGTTGATGAAGTACAGATGTCAAATTTTGATATGGAAGATAGTTCGAATGCTAGCCTATCCACTAGTCTTTGTTATCGATAGTCTTAGTTAATTTGATTTGCTATTTTTAGATACAGATCCAAGTTTTCAGGATCGAAAAAACTGATTGTAAAAGGCTATAAATGCCTGGCTTTTCTAAGAGACAAGGGTTCAAACTGGGAATACATTTTTGTGCTACTGTATAGACTCTTATTGCATAATAAAATTACAGTCTACTTTTGCTTTCAATATCAGAAATATTCATGTTTCCTTTTCTATACTTTATTTCAGTTTATCTTAGCTTATGAAGACTGTCATCTCTTTGTTGAGATCATAGACTTGAAGTGAAGGATTTCTTTCTATCTTGCATTAAGCCCTACATCCAGTTGTATTTGGCAATCAAGATTAGTGTTCTTCATCCTCTCCTTTCAAATTACTTGATCTGATTATTGTTTCCTGAAAGCACTGTTTCTTTTGAATGTGTGATGAGTTGTCTATAACATTAATCATTGAGGATCCCATTGTTCCAAGTATACCTACACATTATTTTCTTAAGTTACCAAGCATCCTTAGCTTACAACCCTAAGGAGTTTCTTGGAGTGATAACAAATTGGTGCCGTCGTCGGGGAGATGAAATTTAACTTCTGCTTTCCTGGGATACGACACAGAGCTGATCTTTAATGATAGACAAAGATTAGACATTTTAGTTGGTTGTAATTATCTATCTGGCGACTCCACAAGTTCATCCTGGCTCCTGAGAGGATCAATACTAGGTCAAATCCTCAAGAATCACCTATCACACCAGTGTCCAATCCAGAACTAATTCTCAGGAAAGGAAAGACAATTCAGGGTCAAGCTTCAAAATCAGATATAGAAGGTAATCCTCTTTTTAGTTCTGGAAAGTATACTATAGAAAAATTTGAATTCTTCTCAAAGAGTACTGATGAAAAAAAAACTGTAAATACTGTAGAAGAACAAACTCCTTTTGATCGACAAAAAAATAGCAATGATGATAAAGTAATAGATTCAAATTGGATTGAAACAACATCAAAGGCTTTAGAAAGAAGTCATAGTTTTTCTTCTCTTGAGTCTTTTCATTCTCAGCAACAAGAAGATCATTTAAACATTTATACTAGCCTCCTTGCTGTTGAACATCTTCTCCAAGAGCTATCTGCTAAAGGTGAAGAAAACTTAGTTGGACAACTTGCAAATTTTATAGAGCCTCATATCAGGCCTCTTTCCCATTAGAAGATTCACCTCCTTTGCATTCCTCCAGTGTTGAAAACTCGAAAAAGAAACCATCACTTTTCTCACCCCTGATAGTTATGGCTGCACCACCTCCTTTGACTAAAATGAAACAAATCTTAGTTGCTAGGTATGCACCACTCATATTGCCAAACCCAGTATCAACTATGTCAACAGGAGACTATCAGAAGTATATGCCAAAATTCACAGGTGAAGGCGATGTGTCTGCTGAGGAACATATTGAGGATTTCTACAGTTATGCTGAAAACCTTAATATTGAAGAGGAAGATGTTTGGACACGAGTTTTTGTCCAAAGCTTAGATGGCCATGCTAGGAAATGGTTCAAAGAACTCCCTGCTAGTTCCATAGCTGGAATCGAGCAATTGGATGAGACCTTCTTGAAACATTGGGGTGATAGAAGAGATTTTGTATACTATATCATAGAATTCGGAAATCTAAGGAAACAAAATAGTGAGTCAGTCTCTGATTTCACTAAAAGATTTAACCGGATGCACAGTAAAATACCAGCAGAGATAAAACCTTCAGATGCTTTTGCCAAGATCACATATTCTGATGCTTTCGACTCAGATTTTTGTTTATTGTTGAGAGAAAGGAGGTCACCGACATTATCTCTCATGCAAGATGTTGCCCTTGAGGTGGAATCAAATATTTTAGCCTCTCAAAAGCTAAAGGGAAATTCTGATAGGAGAAGGCCAAGGAATGAAGCTTCTTCTTCATCAAGTGCTGACCCAAAGTTTGATAAAATGGCTAAGATGATAGAGTCTCTAACCTCTGAGATATCTAATCTCAAGATTGAAAATAAGCAGCCTGTGAAGGGAAGAGGCACTTATGATTATGCAGGCAAGAACCCAAATCAAAATCCCAACAACTTCAGAAGAAATAATCAACCAACACAGATTTTTCAAAGAGAAAAGAATCCTACTAAAGATTAGAGAATAAAGGCCCGTATTCAAAATGTTGTGATGGATGAAGATGAAGGTGATTATCAAGAAGATGGAGAAGATAATATTCATTGTGTTGGAGAAGAGACAGGGAAATCTTATCTGACACACCACGACTATGACGAAGCATTGATGACTGAACAGATAGAGGATAATCCTATTGATGATGGCATTTTCACGACAGAAGATAATAATAGATATAATATCTGATCTAAATCTGATACTGCCCAACATAATGCACCAGCCTCTCCTGAAAAGAGCACAACCCCTATTAAGCAAAAAGATCAGACATCAGGGAATCAACAAACAGATTCTTCAAAAGCGAAAGCATCAACTCCTCCCAAGAAGACTGTTGTTCATGTCAAGCATCAAACTCTGGAAAGTCAGGCCCCTATTGAACAACAAAGCAATCAGAAAGCTCCTTTAAATGAGGTAAAGGTATCTGATAAATCCTCTGATAAAGTCCCATATTCGTTCAATTTTGAGGCAGAAATACAGATAATTAAGATTCCTATTCCTCTAGTTGAGTTAATGAAAAATGAAATGTTCAAAAAGGATATCCTCAAAACTCTAGATCCCAAATCTATATCCCCTTCCGCTGATATTCTCAACATATATGATGAAAATTCAACCATTACTCTGGGCCAAATGATAGAAGACAGAGATGAAAGTTGTCCTCCCTTTTACATCTCTCTAAATATTCATGAGAAAACATTACATAACTGTTTGTTGGACTCCGATGCTTCTCACAATTTGATGCCAACGACAGTTATGGATGAGCTTGGGCTGGATATTGTTACATGTCAAAATTGCTCAGCTGGATAAGTGTCGCATTATCCCTCTTAATTGCCGTAAGCATCGCATCAACTTTCGCAAGTGTCGCAAGATGGTCACTAGTGTCGCAAAGGATGTTCAGACATACTGTCATGATAACGACACTAAAGGAGACACTTATAACATCTCACATGATTGATTTGAAGGAGGAGAACTGATCTACTGAAGTCAAACAACCTTTTTCCACCTGAAAGCACCCAAAAAACTGAGTTTTGGAGAGGAGCGCTCCCCCTTACACTATCTCGGAGCACCGACACTCCCCAATACACTGTCAGGGAGCGTTATAACGCTCCCTTGGCCCTTTTGAGGGAGCGCTATAGATTTTGAGAGCGCTGGCGCCCCTAAAGCTTACTAGGGAGCGCTACAACGCTCTGATGGCTCTTTTAAGGGAGCGCTACCTATTCTGGGCGGTTTTTAAGCTGTTGAGAGGTATGGGGGAAGCATCTTTTCATTCTTGGAAGGAAGTTGGATTCGAATCCCTAGTCCAACCATGATCCTAGGGCAGATCCTCAACTGAAGGAGGGAAATCCTCACCTTCCCCAAGGATATCTAAAGATTGTTGAGCCTCTCCAAGGCTATATAAGCAAGCTTTCTAATGGTGAAAGGGGGACTGCAAAATAGAGAATGTCAAACTTATGATCTCATAAGTGAGACTGGAAAAGGAAGAATCACACCAAACTTATGATGTCATAAGTGGTGCGGGGGAAGAATTAGACATATGAAACTTATGATCTTGGAGGAAACTTATAGTCAGCCAAAGGAGAGTGATCAGTGAAGATGCTGTTATCCAGGTTGTGAATCTTTCAGGCAAGGGTTAGACGAAGAGGACTTGACGAAGTTGTCGCATTCGCATCTACGATTGTAAGTACTGCTGTCGTTATTCTCATTTATATGACACGCTTGGCCTGTTTCTTTCTAGTTTGTGTCTAATGTTACATGAACTTATCATTCAGTGATAGATCCATTTTCAAGCTAATATCAATAGAGTAGGAAGTGGTCGTATCTTTTTTTGTCCGCAGAACTCAGCGAGGAGCAAAGGATTGGAGCGCAACTCGGAGCGTGCAGGGACAAACGTCGATAACATGTACTTCTATCATCTTTCCTTCTCATGTGTTAGTTTAGATAGATTTGAAAGGAATTCATTGTCCACGTTAAGCATTTTTCTATCTAGGGTTAAGGTTAAGCCTTAGAGGTGATCTACCTGTCCACAGGGAGATTTTCCTACAACCGAAACTGGCGACTCCACTGGGGATATAGCCTCAATTCAAAACCTCTTGTTTGGATTTTTCTCCTCATTGATCTTGTTCTGTCCCTTGATTGTTTCAGACCTGGTTTACCCTTCTTTGATTAGTTTCATGCGCTGATTGGATCCTTGTCCCATCATACTCAGCATACTTGTCAAGTTTGAATCTCAATTTTTGAAATTTTGTGACATTTTTGGAGATTTCAGACCCTAGCGCCCCTGCCCTAGCATTGACAGAGCGCCAACGCTCCTAGAGGCTTTGCACAAAGCGCTACAACGCTCCTTGCCCTTGGCAACAGAGCGCCAGCCTCTTTTTGGCCAAAAAACCCTCCAGAATTGCCTTGTCTAGGGTTTGCCTCTGTGTCTCTTTTGCTGAGTGATCTAGTGAGTCAATTCTGTCTTCATTTTCAACCCTGACATCTATCTTTTTGGAGAATAAAACACCTTGTTAATTGAATCTTGCAGCCTTCTTCACTATTTCCATTGAGTTTTCTTGTTGAGTGAAGATCGAAACCTATGCATTGTTTTCATCTTCTCATCAGCTGAGTTAAAAACCCTGGTGAAGGTCATCAAAGGCCTACAGACCTCTTTGTCTTGATTTCAGTCAAGGTCACCGTTCTTCAATTTTTGCTTTTGGGTGTGAATTTGTTTTTTCTCTTTGATTGTTTCTTTTTCTTTCGCTTTTTCATTTCGATTAATACGAAAGGGTGTATTGTTTGTGTGACTTTTGCTTATGCTAGTTTGGTTTTCATTCATACCAAGAAGATAATTAGCAAAGATAAGCATTGTGTTGTATTGATCATCATCCATACGCAAACAATAAAGATATCTTCATGATTGATTGTGCATATCAGAAGGCATTTAAAAGTTTTGCATTCCATCAGGATTTGATTGAGAAAAATGATTGTTTGAGGGCATTCCATAGTTGTGCTTGTTAGTGAAAAAACTCTCTCTCTCTCCCTTAGCTAGATGTTCATCGAAAGGAAATGATTGCTTATCATGCTTGATGCACTCTTTGGGTCAGAGTCATAATTCCATTTGTTTCACTTCCATGCACCCCTTTTGCGTAAAGAACAACCACTAAAATCAACGCTAATTAAAAGTTATCTAGAACTTTTTCTTTTCTAGAATCCTCCACCAACAGTAGAATAGGCTTAGTACTTTGGATTAGGGTTGTGAGCATAACTCTCCAAATTTTCTAAAAAAAATAGTAACATCCTGAGTTAGGGAGAGTAAATCCAGTTATCGTATAAGTCTGCCTGGGATCCTCCTCTCACACAGGGGTTACGCATGAGGTTGCATTCAGGTAAGCTACGGGGACTAACCCTCCGTGGTTTAACTGATTGTGGTGGTCTGATCGTATTATGGGGGTCACTTTGAGGTAAATCCACAATTACTGCGTGGAAGCCTCTTAGTTGGTTTCGGGCTTGATACCTTGCCCGTACATTCGGATCGAACTGTCGACTGTTCCCGCCCAGGGTCTGACTGCGAATTGGTAACCTTAGTGGCCATAATCTTTAGGGTCTTACACAAGGTGATGGTGACGGGAAGTTTCACTGTACTTGGAGCAGACATTGGTCAAACTCACTCGGGCTCCTTGGAGGGTAAATCCACAATTACTGCGTGGAAGCTTGCACCAAGGCGTAAGTCCGTTAAGCAGGTCACCAT
>JZKD02S1675306.1:226118-258763 GCA_000966675.3 Picea glauca
AAATCCTAATGTAGAGAAAGAATTTTCATCATTTACCTCTCCTTCAGGACCTGCCTGTTCTTCGTGATGCAATTCTTCATTGTACTCATCCATGTTTTCTTCTGTCTTCTCCCCTGCTGCGCTTGCTCTATCCTCAATGTTTCCTGCTAGCTTCTAGACTATCTCAGGACTCCAAACTTCTTTCTCTGTTTCAAAGTTTGCTTGAAATGAAGGCTGGGACTTTTGTTTCTAAAGGTTTGGTCATTGAGCAGCAGATTCAGACTTTGATATAATCTCGTCAATGTAAGCCTTTCTTCCTCCTTTTCCTTTTCCCTTGCCACCTGTAGGGTCAGTATCTTTGGGGTCTCCGTGTCCTTTCATGCAATCTTTGTATCTGAAAAATCATAAGTGCTTTTGAAATCTAAAATTACCTTCCCCGGCAACGGCGCCAAAATGTTGGTCACTATAATTGCTTAATTAATTTAAACAATCAAGTGATACATAAATTGTCAACCCAGGGAAGTCTATTATTTCAAAGGTAACCACGCACTATATATGCTCAATTCCAAAAGCAACCTAGAGTTGTAGTAAATAAAACTTATATCAATCACACTTGCCTTGGATGGACTGAAGTTCTAACTGGAATTACAGAAAAGCAATCTACTTATTGTAGAGCTTAAAGAGATGATTAATCTAAAGAATCCTGGATTACATTAAAATAACAACTGCAACAGGAAAGATCAACTATTATGTAACCAGAGAATAGGACCCTATTCCCAAGCAGGAACTTCAGTACTTTGTTTCTGATCAACACACTTTCATGAACTCATTAATGCAGTGAAGGCTAACTATTTTAATAGAGAACAGGACTCCTAATTCCTTCCCTTAAGCAGGAACCTTCAGTACCAGTCTTTGATTAGCACACTCATGAAAATAAATGAAAGCTGACTACTTCTAACAGAGAACAAGACTCCTAATTCCTTCCCTTAAGCAGGAACCTTCAGTACCAATCTCTGATTAGCACACTCAGGAAAATAAATGAAAGCTAACTACTTCTAACAGAGAACAAGACTCCTAATTCCTTCCCTTAAGCAAGAACCTTTAGTACCAGTCTCTGATTACCACACTCATGAAAATAAATGAAAGCTGACTACTTCTAACAGAGAACATGACTCCTAATTCGTTCTCTTAAGCAGGAACCTTTAGTACCAGTCTTTGATTACCACACTCATGAAAATAAATGAAAGCTGACTACTTCTAACATAGAATAAGACTCCTAATTCCTTCCCTTAAGCAGGAACCTTCAGTACCAGTCTCTGATTAACACACTCCTTCAAATTCATCACACAGGACGAGCATAAACCATATGAAAACAATGTAACGTTCAGTAAGACAGATTTCAGTAGTGTTTCAGTAAAGCAAAATTCATTAAAGTAGTGTTTCAGCAAAACGAAAATTAATCAAGGCATAAACAGAAATCACACTAACACACTATAAAACTAACGGGTGAATCTTGTGAAGAAGGTGGGCCCTCCCTTCTCACAAGATTCCCCTGAGACGAAGAGACTAGAGAAGGATGCTCAAAACAGTCTTTTATTCATCTATCAGTGTATCATATTACAATCTGAAAATGAAGTATGTCCTTCTATGTGAAACTTTCTTAGTACAAAAAATGGCGATCCTCTCGAATGATGATTTCCTCTTATTAAAGAGGGAATCCCTTCGATACAATTGATCAAAAATTACAGATGTATATCTGAGTCCTATTCTTAGTCAGATTGACTTTCTAAACTGGAATAGGATGTCCTAGTCTCCCACAACAGAATGCTATTACAAGTGTTGAATGAGGTGTTGTTGTTACGGCTGGATTAACAGTTCTTCCTTGTTGTTGTTGTTGCATGCTATTTCGGCATCACAAATCATGGGCTGTTTTAGCCATGGGATTTGCGCTCTGACTGTTTCAACACTTCTCAGGTAGCAATGATGGTTGATTCTTGGCTCACAGTGTGGCTATTGTAGTCAATCTGTATGATTTGTTGTTGACCACGGACTGTGTAACGGCTTCCTTGTGTTTCAGCATCGTTTACCATAGACTGTGTAACAACTTCCTCTGTGTTTTAGCATCGTCGACCATGAACTATGTAACAGCTTCTGTGTTTCGGCATTGTCGACCATGGACATCGTCTACCATGTGTAACAGCCTCCTTAGAATCGTCGACCATGGACTGTGTAGTGGCTTCTTTGTTTCAGCATCGTCGACCATGGACTGTGTAACAGCTTCTTGTGTTTCAGCATCATCGACCATGGACTGTGTAACATCTTCTGTGAATTGTTGTTTCAGCAACAGGCCTTAAATGCTAATCTGCAGTTTGAACTGTTTCAACACTTATACATTTCTAATCAATGGTTAAGTACGAGAGTAATGTGAAATTATATGCAAAACAGATTAAACGTATAGTAAAGAGAAGAGACGTTATATACCTTGGGAAAGATATGATAAAGTGATAATATGAGTTTAAATGTGAGTGATCAAGAGTGTAATGGTGGCAAAAAGTATGGGAAAAAAGGTACATTGTGTGGTCCTAACAACGCTTTACAAAGATAATAAAGAGAAGAAGAGTTAGTGATCGTATCCCTAGGGTGGGAGTGAACCACGTATATTCTATGTTGTGAATTCTTTGTGCTTTATGGTTGCTCTCTTGTTTATATGATTGAATTCTTAGTGCAATGTTAGATGATAGATGAATCTAATATGATAGTTTAGTGCTGAATAATGTGAATGAATGCTAGATCCGATCTCTACATGTGTGCTTCATGCTTAAATCTATTGGATCTGTATGAATACTACGCTAATATCTTGTTAGGGTTTAGTTCGTTGTGAACTAAAGATTAATACTAATGGATTGTAATAACTAAGTGCTATGTTAAGGTGTTACAATCACAGATCTGTGTCCCAGCTAAGGTTGCAGACACTGGAGTCCTGCAACCACCCACGCCTCTACCTCGGGTGAGACTTCATCTTCTTCATAGGTGTTGCCAAAAGGGTCAGTAGTTAGGTTTTTTTTGGTGTGTTTTTGTAGCGTTGAACCTTGGGTCTACCCCTGTGCCAACAAATGGTTCTGTTATCGAGACTGAAACTTTGATTGTTGGTAACTGAGGAAGAAGAATCTCTGTGTGAATATCTAACCTAAAACTGTGAAATATCTATGTGTAGATCTGTTTCCGTAGTGCGCATTACTCTACTTGAGTTGTGAAGCTCTTTGCTAAGAAGAGAAGTCTGATCTGAAGAAAAGAGGTAAGATATGAACGATTTTGTGCTCTGATAGAGGTAATAATAGTGAAAAGTTTTAAATCTAGAATCTTTGTGGTCTGTCGAAAGTAAGATAAGTGGAATTTTTTGTTTCAAGAATATGTATCTAGGAATGTTTGATAAATTTTGTCCTAGCCTGAAAACTAGGGCACAACTAGATGAAAGAAGATTTGATATGAGTAGATTTGATAAGAATAATGAAAGATATGTTATTCTTATGCATATAAAGAATGTTTGGGCTAACAAATGGATGCAGGATCCTAGAAATATTTTTTTTTAGGTTAGCTACCATGATCCTAGTGCACAGTACAGGAAAGGATGGGGATCATTTAAGAGAAAGAGAGGGTTAACTCTTTGTTACAATTGCAGAATACTAGGACATCTTGCTAAGGATTTACCTGGTAGAAGATCTAGTTGTCTTTGTTTTAAATCTATGGACCATGAGGTTTTGGATTTCCCTAGAATGATAGTTAAGCTTGAAAGAATGAATATGGAACAATTAGACCCTAAGAAAGGTCAAGAAACTGATACCATGGTAGAACCCCAGAAGGAATCCGAGACTGTACTATTACAAATGAAACAAACCCTGAATGACCACAAAGATACTAATCTATCAGAGATCTTAAAAGAGAAAGAGAAAATAGAAGTAAGAATAGGAGACTTCGACATTGACTGTACTCTGGATGAAGAAACACGGGTGAATATCATGACAAAAAGAACTTGGGAAATTTTAGGAAAGCCTACTATGATTCCTTCATTGGGAGGAATAGGATTATTTAGAGGAAAACTGATAACCCTATGTGGAAGACTTACCCAAATATATATGAGTTCTCATGGAACTTAGAGATAAGAATATTTTGAGGTTGTTAAATTTGTTGAGAATAGCGCCCCATTTTCTATATTACTAGAAAAACCTTGGATTGAAAGGGATCAAGCCAGAAGGAAAGAAGAAGAAGTCTTAGAGTAGAAAAAGAAAGAATTAAAATATTTCATGAATAGGTGGATCGCACACTTGATTGAAGAACAGGAGAACAGATCGAAGCTATTTAGAACCAGAAAATTGGACACTGAACTTGAAAGAACACAATAAGACTTACAGAAGACTAAAGCACCTACCCCTGATAGAGAAGAAGTATTTCTCTTGAATCCTAGGAAAGAATCTCAACAACACGAAGTTACTATGCCAAGAGGAGATAAGAATCAGAATGGAAAGAGTAATACTGAGATGAAGCTCACTGGAAAGAAGGATAGAAAACTAAGCAAGAAGATATCAAAGATCAAAAAGTTACAGAAGCTTCCAGAGGGAACTTCGCAGAAGGAAAATTTACAAAAATGGAACTTCATCGGGATATCAGAAGAACGTCACATGGCACTTCACCATGGTGAAGAAATATATCCATTTGGAACAGTATAACCATTAGACTGATACGTCGAATGGTTAGAATGACATTTATGGTCAGAAATCCCACCATCAGACCATTGGGACTGTGCCTGACGTAGACCCCCTTGCCCTCGGGCCGAGATCCGCTCAGGATCGTTTTAATTCTTCTCGAGTCAAAGTGGATCCTTTGGTTCCCTGCTGGAACCTTCAACAAATCCATAGGTATTTTATGAAAATCCTCCCTATGTAACTCAACACCAGGTGTGAGCCTTACATCACCATACAACCACAACCGGACCTTAGCGCAAGCGCTTTTCGCAACTCGCAATTCGCGAGTTCGTGAGTCGAAGACCCTCGACTCCTCTTTTACAAACCTCCGATACCTAAGATGACGATACAGGTATGGTTCCTCCTTGTCAGTGCCTCCCACACATAACCACTAGCTAGGGCTAAGTTGCTAGCACCACTCGCAACTTTGCGACTTCGCAAGTTGGAGTGTTGAGATCTCGTGCTCCTCTTTTGTGAATCCCCAAGACGCGAAAGGTCAGCGATGGGTGACCTTTTCCGAGGTGATGGGCGTACACCACCTATTTCCTACTTCCACCTTTTCTCTGGGCACTTGTTGTTAATTCACCTGTCATCTACACGGCCCCACCTATCGAGTCTGCTACATGTTCATACAAGCCCTTGGTGCTCGGCACTTCATGACTTCTACAGTCAAAAAGAATTCCTTTCAACCCCCGAGTTCGCGATATGTGATACCACGTGGAGGTTCTGATCCAACGGTCTTGCCAGAGCTTGGATCCAACAGTCTGGATCTCTTTCCCTACTCCCCGCAACTTGGAACTTTACGCAAACCAAGAATTTTGGTCTGGCCTCCAAACTCACGATCCCCGAGACACGATAATGATCCAACGGCTCAAACTGATCATGATCAATGATCTATGTTGATTCTTGATGTCACGATGGTGGATTCATCCAAATCCTATCCACCTTATATCTCTACAATATCCAACGACTCTCACAAATCCTCACTTCCTTCATGAAGGCCTCTCACCATCCATACGGCTCCACCGGATCCTATGGTCCTCACGACTTCACGAGCTCTCCATTGAGAATTCTGACCGCTCGATTCACTACTCAATGACTTCTGTCCAATAACTTGGTGCCCTCCTTTTGTTGTTATGAGGGTTAAACCTCGCACACCTTTTCCATATCTGATGGCTCATGGAAACTCGACACTTCTCCCTCGAAGTGTCTCCACCATCCATCTCAGCTACTCTTCTACGTGACCTCCTCCTATTATCTGGATGTAAATTCAACAGTCTAGATCTTTCCTCCCAGTGTCGATCCAATGACTACTATTGCTCATTCTTTAGCACATGCTTCTTCTTGAACTTGGAAGACTTCAAATGCTTCAAAGGTATTAGCCTTTGCTCCTACTATGAAGCCTGTATCCTCGGCTCCCGCCTGTGTTCTGAAGATGATGTCCCTCCTGAGATTTGTCAACTCTTACCCACCAAAGGGTGTCTCGACTTTTGCGATTCCTTGCAACTATGGCTCTGTGTGCAAGGGAACTTTTCCTCCTAAGATTAGTCCTCTCTGAAACCTTGAAAGGTTTCTTGACTTCTGCACTCTTTGCAGAGTCTCTTCACACAAAGGTGCTATCTGTCCTGAGCTTCGGGACTTTAGAATAAGTCCTCTCTCACTCCCACTCCCGTTGCCTGACGAGCCTTCAGATGACTGTCTTTCTGTCAACACTTTACTCAGGTGTTGGCCTGGTGCCTTCCTTGCACATGTCTTTATTCTCTTGAGCTTCAATTGCTCATGCCTCTAAGGTCTCTGCCCCTTTCTCTCCTTGAAAGGATGGAAATGCCCTCTGGAAACTTCCTTCTCAAGCACTCCTTGCTGAGCCTGCAGGGTGTTCAATAACCCTGTAAAGGGCTTCCTCCTGACACTTCTTCTCCTTTCTGAACTCAAACAAGAGTTCTTTCTGTGCACACCTGCACCAACTCAATGCCCTCTTGGCAGAGTTTTCCAGAATCCTCAGTGATTCTTTCTTTTGGCCGAACTTGAAATAAAGTTCTTCTCCTAATGCATCCTATGCATTCTCTCAATGCCCTCTTGGTAGAGTCTTACAAATTTCTCATAATTTTTGTCTTCTCTGTGCTTTCTATGCACCTGCTCAATTCCCTCCTGACAGAGCTTCTACAAAATCCCTCAATGATTCTGGTTTGTCCTGTGCTCTCTTCTGCACAGTCTTACCTCCAAGGTATTCAACAACCTTGAGGATTTTCCTTGAGTCAGTGACTTCAGCTGGTGTGCCTTCCTGGCATGTCTTTGTCTGAATCCGTAGAATTCAGAAGTGCACTCCTTGCACAAGCTTACAGAACCCACAATATTTTGTCATGAAAAATCTTGCATGAAGCCTCAAAGAACCCAAACCTGGAATCAAAGAAATCACAGACAATAATTTTTGTCTATCCCTGCAAATGCATACCTAACATACATCTACAGCATATTATCAATGCATAAAGACATTCATTCATGAACTCATAAACATGTGGACAACAACATACAGGAAAAATTGCTTTGTATTAACATCAATGTCTAATTACAATGTGTTCGAGCTCAGACTGCAAAAGAGTCTGGGCTCTCCTCTCTTCTCTCTCTCTTCTCTACAAACTCTCTCGACTCATCCTTCTCTCCTTTTTCTTCTTCTACAGATACAAAGGATATTTTTACAAAAGGGGGCTCCTCGATCTCTTCCCTCCATCCTCACCAGCTCTCATTAATTAAAATGAATTACATTGAATGGCTATCTAGTTTGAATCGGATCTAGTTCTCAGCCTTACAAAACATTAAGAGGCCAACTAACTACAACCTACATACAAGCATGGTGTTGGCTCTACCAGCCTTACAATCATTTAATACAGTTAAATTCAAATTTGAAATTTGAATGTGAGAGGGTTGCGCCTCTCCTCTCCATTGAATGCATGCTTGAAGTGTTGGTTGGTTGGTGCATAGCTGGCTTGGAGTGATGCTCCTGCATCAGCGTTGTAATGGACCGAACTGAATTAATGAAGGTCTCTTGTTCTTTGGAAATATTTGTTACATTGTTGTATACTTATTTCGTCGACTATTGCACCGAGAACACTTTTGCAAATTGTATCAGATAAAACTTGTTGCTACCGCGCTATGATTAATAAGATCGACATTAGTTCTATTATTTTGTGCACTCATCCAATCTAAGCATGTATGTCGGATGAGCTCAGTGCCACAGAGAAAATCATCGAAGAAGTTCTCATTGATCTCATGGCCGAGAAAGTAATGTCTGCAAGTATTCAAGCATCATCGATGAGAGGAGTGAAAGCCTCTTCATCGACTGCTCACGGATCCAGACCATTCTGATTCATCACAGAAAAGAGAACCAAGCATAGAGACAACCTAGAAAATGTGAAGCTAATCCCAACCATCTTACCTGACTACATCCCACCTCTAGCCGACGCGGTGAGTCGTGATAGTGTGCTAAGAGATTTTGAATACACCATAGTTATTGTGTACCATGGTTATTCCGAAAGGGATACACACAGTTCAAGCACAGCAGGACAAGATCGCAATGTTGAAGTTCGGGGACTTCAACTTAGGAGACCAAAAGAACCATAGCATGCTTGCCCCATATAAATACTTGACCAAGATGAAGGGGAATAAATTGAAGATAATCCCCTAGCCGTGGACGATGAACCTCGTGCAGTCCACCCTTTTGAACATAATAAATATCCCACACTTTGGAAGGCACTAGGAAGTTAACTCTTGTGTTAAGCTCCTACTTTCATGTTACCATGGTGGCTACTTATGGCTATACCATCGTATCACAGTCGATTCGACATTGATCCATAGGATCACCAGATTAAGTATGAAAGGACCCGACCCACAGGTCTTCTATCCAGGGAAATCCATAGATCATGCACTAGCACAAAAGATCAAGGATACATACAACTATGTTGAAAAGGGGACGCGAGGCTACAAGGTAGCTTCCATCCAAAATGGCACAGTGCGCCTAGCATGCCAATTAATCATAGGAAAGTTAGAAAGGAAGAACATACCCACGCAGGTCACAGGCTTTGTCATTGACCTCACAGGGAAATGTGTGGAAGGTGTACAGATGAACTGGGCGAAGTACCTAATTAATCAGCTAGAATTAGACTACCGCGAAGCATAGGATTAGGGCTACAAGTTCCACTTTAGCTGGCTCCTGATCCTCATCACGTTTGTTGCTTGGGATATGCCGGAAGGTGCGACCTTCCCGAACATTGAGCCATTCAAGCCTCTTACTTCAAAGTTTGCCATGCTTTGGTACTCAAGAGACATGGGAAAACAGTGGAAGTCGAACGCAACTTTTCATACGTACTATCTCTAGCTAACGAGGGATATTGAAGTTGAACCTCACATGACTTCGAACAAACTACAGTGGTTCTGGCCCCTCATGAAGTTCCGCATAGATCGACACTTCATCTATATTACTGTGTGAGCAGATGAGAATAATGAATAGCTTTAGTCATACTACAAGCTCATAGAAGAGGACCTCGAGGAGATAACTAAGGACTGGTCAACATACTTCCTTACCCCTGATGACCTTGCAGAGATATCTGATCATGAACTTGACAACCCAGAGGCTTCTCACAAAGAACATGACACACCTGGGACCAGCAGAAGGAAGAAGACCAAATAAGTCCAAGACTTAAGCAACGCCTCAGAAAAGACTTCTTTAGTATCACTTAACCGAGGGGGTGATGATAAAGTAAAAGAGATAAATGGCAAAGAAGATGAGCAGAAGCAAGGTAAAGTAACACCACCTAGATACGAGGCTAATCCCTTGAAGAAGAGGAAGGTCTCTCCTTTGAAACCCTCTTCCCAAAAGAAATCCAGAGCCACCTTGACCAAGATATAGACTGTGCTCATTGTTGATGATTTTGACTTCATCATCGCAGTTGTAAATGACGCCTCGCAAGAAATATTGAAGAAAATGGAACCCAAGTAGGAGGAGATGTACAACAGAATCGAGGTTGAAATCCAAGGGGTAAAATAGGCCCTTCAGTCCAATCGTACAGTGCCCACTACGCCCCTACCATTGGGAGAACCAGATTTGGGAGATGAGCCAGCCCAACTCTGTCGACTAGTTGATGCGACCGAAGCTCGCCTTCATCATGCACAAGAAGAAACTGAACAAGCCACCCAGGCCCTAAATAAAGTGAAAGAAGTACTCGTATAACAATGATAACTTGCAGAGTAGGAGAAGGTCTCTCTCCAAACCAAGTTTGAAGAGGAGAAATCATAGATTCAACAAAAAATAGAATAGTTGCTCGCAGAGCAACTCGAAGTGAAAGAAGCAGTCAACAGAGCACTTTTCTCCGTGACAGGCTTAGAAACAAAGGTAGAATACTGCATCGATCATCAAGTAGAGCATCTCATGGAAGCTATCCAGTAGCTACAACAAAGAATAGAAGACTTAGAGCTATGCAGTGTCTGACACTCCACAGGATGTGAGAGATCAAAGAGATGCAATTGCCTGAAGCACAGTTGAGAGAATAAAGGCCCTTGCCATGGAATGTAAGAAACTAAGTAATCACAGTGCCCAGATGTATGAGAAACTCACTGAGAATCCAGAAATGAAGGCACTAGATTCACAGCTCCAGGAGGCGAAGCAACAAGCAAAAACACTACAGGTGCAGTTGAAGCCCCTGTCAGCTGTTGCAAGGACGAAACGATCCCAAGACTAGTGCATTGCTCAATAGCAGGTCCACACCATTCAAAGAAGAGTCATGGAAGTGACTTAGAGAGTCCAAACTATACAGGATGAGGCTTGCCAACAATTTGCAGAGATCAAAGGCTGAGGAGTAGAGCTAGAGCACGTCGTCACTGCAGATCAACAATGCCTAGAGGGACCTATCAACGAAGCATTCATCCAAAAGTTTGTTGAGTAGGAGGCCATAGCACAACAACAAGTTGAAGCAGCTTGATCCAAGCTTGAGGCATTTGAGGCAGAATTACCCAGATCAGAGTGACTCAGGATGATTCACATGTGAGTGTTGGGGGCATGTTGGCCCTTGACCAAGTTTTAAGGATCCTTGGTCATGTTTGACCTATTTTTGGGACTTCGACAGGATGTTGAAGGAGGAGCACAAGAGGAAGCAGAGATAACGGGATCTTGGCCTATTTTTAGGGATTTTTTGGTTTTGGGCTTATGTAATGGGTATGGGATGTCGGCCCATGGGTCTTACCCATGTTTAGGCTTTTTTTGTAATGTATAAATAAGTAGCTAGGTGATGTAAGAAGTATACCTAGAAGACTGATGGTTGAGTGCTAGTATTGGCTATGTGTAAGAAGATGTGATTAAGACTTTCGGAGCTAAGTTCAAGTCATTTGTAGTGCTTTGTGCGTAGACTGTGTGAGGATCTATGCCTAGATCTACTTGGGGAAGGAGGATCTGGCGAAGTGTGCACAGATCTCTTGTCCTATGTGAAGTAGTGTTCTAATGATTTGTTCCTGTAAGACACTTGACATAGATAATAAAGAGAAGAAGAGTTGGTGGATTTAGCCCGAAGGTGGGGGTGAACCACGTATATCCTGTGTTGTGAATGCTTTGTTCTTTATGGTTTCTCTCTTGTTTATATGATTGAATTCTTAGTGTGATTTTAGATGATAGATGAATCTGATATGATAGTTTAGTGATGAATAATGTGAATGAATGTTAGATCCGATCTCTATGTGTGTTCTTCATGCATAAATATATTGGATCTGTGTGAATATTGTGTTGATATGTTGTTAGGTTTTAGCTGCGCTGTGAACTAAAGATTAATACTAATGGACTGTAATAACTAAGTTCTCTGTTAAGGTATTACAATCACAAATTTGTGTCCCAACTAAGGTTGTAGACACTAGAGTCCTACAACCACCCCTACCTCTACCTCGGGTGAGACTTCATCTACTTCACAGGTGTTGTCGAAAGGGCTAATAATTAGGGTTTTGTTGGTGTGTTGTTGTAGCATTGAACCTCAGGTATGCCCCTGTGCAAACATGTCCCAACAAAATTCCAAATGGTGTGAAAAAAATAAACTTCTTCAAGTTCTGCGAAATCTAACATTGTCTACACCGATCCAACATTAGAGTGAGTACATCTATATGATCCTTCAATAGACTAAACACAGTCCAATCATCCGATTACACTTCAAGGAATTTATGGATAAATTCCTTGAGTGTTGCAACCACTACTATGGAAAACACCACAAGGGCATCCTTCAGTCCAAAGGGCATAACTGTATATTGATAACTTCCCCACTTTGTTGCAAAAGTGGTCTTGTGCCTATCCTCCTGTGAAATTTTTATCTGATGGTACCCTGAGAAGACATTTGTGAAAGAATATATTATTGACGTCCTACATTATCTAGTACCTCATCTATGAATGGTGTTGGGAATGGATCATGTAAACATGTATCGCTAAGATTCCTCAAATCCACGTAGATCCTGATTCCTCCTATCTTCTTTTCTTGTGCTACCATTGGACTGATCCACTCATATTCTTCTACCAATTCAATTATTCATGCGTCCAACATCTTGTCTATTTCATCTTTCACCTTTTCTTTATACTTTGGATTTAACCTATAAGGCCTTTGTTGCACTGGCTTAGCTCTTGGTTTCAATGGAATATTCATATCACCTAAGTCCCCTACTATTCCCTTCATCTCTGAAAATGTCGTGGGGAATAGGTCATGATATTCGCACAACAAGTATACAATTTTTTCGACTATCTCATCGCTCCAGTAATCCCCTATCTATGCAAACTCTGTATCCCAACAACATAACCATTTGTTGGCATTGTGCATGGTTCGTAATACCCTAGTTTCTAGTTATCTATGACCAACAAAACCCACCAGACACCATCTCTTTTGACATCACTTGCTTGTGCATATGAAGTCTCACCCGAGGTATCTGTTGTTGGGAAAAATACCCTACGGACTAGCAAACTAGGGTCAGACTTGCATGCAGATTTTGACCGAAAATAAATTAATTTTTAGCCTACAACCCAAGATTAAAACCCCCCTTTCATAGTAAATGCATGAAGAGAACCACTAACCTTATCACCGGCATTCGATGTAGATCCTTTGTTGCACTTTGACCACTTGATTGTGCTACTCCTTCCACAAATAACCTGCAATCAAGACAAATAACAACTATGCATGCATGCTACTTCTCTACTCAAGGGTTAGAAATCAAGCATAAATTCATCAAATCATAGACAATTCATACGTTGGGACGGGAAAAGTATTCTTTTTATTACTGAAAATGAATCAACTTACAATCAAAGCTGAGACCGGCCACCACTCCTTGAACCTAATCCTGGGCTCCTCTTCTTCTGTTCTTCAACTGCTTTGCGTTATATCTCCTTTGGCATGAGGAAAGGCTAAAGGGTTGGGACAATGGATTACATAAATGGGCAGAGTTTCTTTGCTATATTTTTTCCTCCTTCAAATGGTACCCCTACCCCTTATTTTATAGGCTAGAAGGAGCTAGGGTTTTGGACAAACCCTCGACCATGCATGGCCGGAAGTTTCAGTTAACTGACCCATAGATTTTTGTTCCATCGGCAACTTTCCTTTTTTCATGCTTTGTTAGGTACACGCGGGTTGTAGTGAGCCAGCCAGTGTGCACATCCGTGCAGTAATGGGTTAGGGCGCGTGGGCCTTGACACAAGAGGATTTCCAAAGAGTTGTTCAGTAGATGTTTTGGCAATGAAGGGATATGAGTTGGTTTGATTCCAGGTAAGCATGTGTGGTACAATTTAGGGTTATAACAGATGCCCCCTAATGTGTGAGGTCATAAGAGCATCTGATGGCCGAAATACATTACCAATCTTTAATGATGTGCTGAATGAGTGAGCCGAAGGATCAGGAACCAGGAGGTGTCGTCTGCAAAATAACAAATGTCTCATCGAGGCAGGCATACCCATGCTCGGGATAAAATAGAACCATGGATACCAATCAAATGCATTGTAGATCCATGCCAAATAACTATAAAGAGTAGTCGTGAATAATACACAGTGGAGCTACATCTCGAAATCAGAAAGATATACATATAGAGTACCCATCTTCCAGAAGCTGATTCAGCCTGATGGCTATACTTCAGAGTTCGAGCAACAACTTTAAAATCTTCTAAAACTCGAGTAGGAGTGTAATATGACTGTACGACTGCACTACCCATAGGTCTTCGACGGCTCGTCGGTTATGGACTTGATAATCTTGATGATCGGACTGAAGGCTTCAGTGATTTCGAACAAGGACTTGATTGGACGTTCAGGATGGCCGAGTATGCGGAAAAGAGACATATTACAAAGGGGCCGAATCAGGCTTAGTGACAAACTTCCCTTGGACAACAACACAACAAGTGATAAGACTCAGGCAACATATATGTTAATCATAAGTCTACGAAGCAGGAGGCAATGCAAACTCTCCATATGTTTGGAAGAGTAACCAAACAGTGGAGGACACAACTCTATATAGTGATAAAAGATTCCTAAGGTTGTACTACATCCCATAGTCTGATGATCAAATAGACAGATGTGCTTTATCCAAGGGTGACTCATTATGCTGCCAATAAAGAAAATACTTTTCCCATCCTCTTTTTGGGGTATATTTGATTTTTTTGTTCTTTTTGATCATTTTTTTAAAAGAATAAAGGAATATTACGTTACAATGGAGGAACGAGTATTGCAAACATACAATCCCGAGGCACAAGGACAAGACTGAAGCAAACTATCTTGTAAGAAACTTGTCTCTATCACGCAGAAGCAAACTGTCACAAAGCTGGTGGATAAGGTATGCAAATGCAGTTGATAGAACACACAATGGTAACGTCCTTCGATGTAATTTTAACAAGCCCAGAGAAGGTAATCTCGGTGGTTTTTCATATTTAGAGAGTCTGAAAAATCCATAAAAGGAGACTTCGCTGGGGTACCTTTTTCGGCAATAGTCTAGTTGGTTCGAAAAAGGGATAAACTAGCACCGATTAGACGTCAATTCAAAACCATTTTAATGAGTGTGACAAAGACAAGATCACTCGGCTATTTTTTCACTTTTAAGGAGTTTGAAAAAAGCTTAACTATGGACTCCATCAAGAATATTCTTCTGGACCAATTTAACGAGTGTGAAAGAATAAGGTCACTCGGTGATCTTTTCAATTTTAGGGAGTCTGAAAATAGCTTAACTATGGACTCCGTGGGGGTTTCTTTTTTGTAAATTTAGTCCCTCAGGCCCGAAAAAGGAATAAAATTATACCTGAGAGTAATCTTCTAAAGAATGGGAATTCGATAGAGTATACCTTTGTTCGTACAGTTGACCGTCCAGACCAAAAAAGGGGTAAATTACCGCCAGACAGATGTGACTTCAAATTTCAGTTTAACGAGCGTGAATGGTCACAAGATTGCTCGACAATCTTTTCATTTTTAGAGGGTCTGAAAAGGGATTAAAAGGAGACCCGTTATTTTTTGGGAGTCCTGAGGGTGAGACAAAGAGTGAAAAAGACTCATGCGGATGAGGCCCAAACTCATATTCAGGAAAGACTATACGGACTCCCGAGCCTACAGTGTTTTTAGAAATGACATGGACACCATAATGCAACCAGGACCTACCTAGGGAATCCATGTTCTGGTAAGCTCTACCACCAAGTTGCGACACTTCTAGAGTAGATATGACGGTTCTGTGTCACAACCGGATGGGATCGATCCTATAGCATTAAAAAAAAGGCAACGAGATGCAAAAGTTGGGGTGGTATCCTAACCTATATGCTCAAGTTGATTTTTGAATTTTTTTTTTTTATGGACCGTCAATATTTTTTTGAAATTCAAAAAAAATTGTCTCAATACCTGATTAAATCCCTCCCATATAACTCCTAGATCACTCTAAATGGTTTTTGGTATAAAAAAATTGATAAGGGGGGCCAAAAAAGTGACAAAAAGAGGCCAAAAAGTCTATAAATAGAAGCTGGCAACTCATTATCACCATTGTTGATTTGGAAATTGACTCTGGAGCCAAAAGACCCCCTTTGCCAAAGATAGTGATTCTGGGAGCTACAGTGGACGAAACGAACTTCTACTTGGACCAAGTAAGTACAAACTCCCTTATCTAGCTATTCAATACTTCAATTTAGTCCTTTAATTTATTTTTTGGGTGGGCGTCGACCTTAAAAAGGTCATCCCTAGGTACACGCGGCCTGTCTAGAGATAGCCCGCGTGTACACGCATGAAGAGTAAATCCTGCACACGTGTACACGCGACTGTCACCTATACAGCCCGCGTGTACCCCCCTTATTGATGGAAAATAAAACTAAAAGAAGTATTGACCCTCCTTTACCTTGTTGTATTGGCAGGATGTATGTCTACTGGAGGGAAATGGAGCATGAGGCAATCAGTGAGTTGGTTGCTGCAGATCTGAATGTTGTGGCCATGTTAATGCAATGCGGTTTACTCAAAAATTTTCTATGTCCGTTTATGCGTGCGCAACCAAGGCTACTAAATGCCTTGATTGATTACTGGCATCCTGATGTAGAGGCATTTATGCTAGAGAGGCAATAATTGGTGCCCACCACCAACGACATTTACTTTCTGACTGGCCTCTCAAGGAGAGGGGAACCAATCAACTTTCGGACTTTTCCTGCGGGGCCGAGCAATATCTCGGAGTTGATAGCTGAGCACTGTGAGGCTGGGACCGAACGTGCGGGTTCCCAAGTATCCATTAGCAAGATTACCAACTTAGCACTACAGACTATCTTGCTAATGATTGGGCGGATTATCGGCTCAGTGGTCATGCATCAGGCTTCGCGCTCACAGATGAATTGTGCCATTCAGTGCATGAATGCACAAATATTCTATCAGAGTACCACACTGCTTGAGTGCATGAAGAGGCAATTGACATATTGTCGACAGTGGACACAGAGGAACTTTGGGTTCGGGACCATCTTGTGTTCATTCTTTTTTGAGAGAGTTATGAGTTTCAGCCCTCGGGTTGTAGTACGAGGACATCTGGCCTCTTTCCCTGCAGTGTGTAGATGGGCAGTGTTACTGCTGCGACAGGGTGGTGGAAGGACCGTTGAGTCCTTCGATGATGAATTCTTTGCTTGGCTATCACGACAGATCCCTGTTATTGAGGACTACCCATATGCAGGGATAGATTTCTCTAGAGATCCAGAGATACCCGTGCCTCCTGGTGAGGAATGAGGGGAGATGGGTAAGTCTCCACCTTTGTAGTTTTTTTTGTTTGCATATGTAATTTTTATGTCTTTTTGTTATATATATCATTTTTTTGTATGCCAGAGTATTTGACGGATACGTTTGTTGTATGCAGATGTGGGACCCGTGCGACCTACCGACTATGCACAGAATAGGGGTCGTCCACGACCAGAGGCCATGGCTGCTGCCGCTGGGGGAGCAGTAGTAGAAGGGAACCTTCCAGCCAGAGAGGTCGAGAGGGTCCTTAGACGAGTTGAGTGGAACTTCACTGCGCTCACTCGCACAGTCCTGATGGCAGAGATAGAGGACCTACCGCCATCCATGCAACCTCATGTTGTGGGGGCACCTCGGACATGGGTCCAATTGTTTAGGCATTTAGCTCGTGCTGTAGATGATTATAACAGGGCCCATAGGCCCTGAACATATTTAGACTCTTTATGTGCCACGAGCACCTACTTGTATATATGTTTTGAAGGCATAAGCCTGATGACTCGTTACTGTTCCCATTTTTTAGGTGCTTTCGTCCACCTATGTACTCCGAGTATTTTATGATGTTTATATATGGTTTTTTATCTTTTTTTTGTCTTATGGATCCTGTGTGCAAAAATGTATTTACATGTTTATGTCCATGTTCTTTTATATGTGGGAAAGATGCCAATCTAAAATTTGATTAGCTAGAGTGTCTGTGATTTGGTTTAATCTCCTAGGAACATGAAAATATGTAATATAATCAAAGTTGTGTTCTAAGAGATGTACCCTAAGGAATCGTCAATGTAAAGTTGGATCATGAACCCGGTATATTCTGTTTAGTTGCGACACGACCAGTTGAGCATCGAGATAGACTCGGAGATGAGAGATACCCAATGACAAGGCATCACGAAGCAACTCAATAAATGCACTATACTCGGTGACATTATTTGTGGTGTCACCTAAGCATATACCTCCGGAAGATAACAACTGACCCTGTGGTGTAAATATTACCCAAGCTGTGGAGGCAAGCCTCCACACGTGTTGACTAGCACCATCTGCATACCCAACGAACACCTCAGACTCACTTGACATCTGCCATATTGACGAAAGATAACATCAATGACACGTCCATAAAACTTTAAAAGAAACATAAAAAAGTAATAGTACAAAGACTATACATATGTTACAAAAAGTTACCCACAGTGACATGTCTATGAGTAATAATTCTTGAGGTAGATCCCATTTCTAGGCTCTGCCAAAGCATTCCCTTCAAAATAAACCAAATGATAAGCGCCCTTTTTTAATACCTCTTTTATAATGAAGGGTCCGAACCACATGGGTTTAAACTTTCCTTCCCCAGGGGGTCCTTGTCTTGATCATAGACTAGGACAAGGTTGCCTTCAGAAAAAATCCAAGGATGAACGGACCTATCATATTGACACTTGACCTTATGTTTATGAGCCTCATTGGCCAGGGCCGCATTGCGATGCTGCTCAAGGTGTACTAACCATTCTTCAAGTGGAGAAGTGTCTGGAAATAACTGTACTGCCAATTTCAGAGATGGGATTTGACATTCGATGGGCAAGACTGCCTCCAGCCCATAAATGAGTTGGAAAGGTGAGAAACCGGTTGTAGTCTTAACAAATGTTCGGTAAGCCCATAATGCCGAGTATAACATCAAATTCCAATTTGACTTGGCTAAGTTGATAGTTCGTTGTAGAATCATCTTAAGAGATTTGTTTATAGCTTCCACATGCCCATTGGCTTGGGGGTAGTAAGGTGATGAATGTTCCTGCCGTAACCCAATCTTTGATGTTAATTCAGTCATCATTTGGTTCTAAAAGTGACTACCATGGTCAGTGACAATCTCTCTCGGGACACTGAACCTTTCTATGATCTGGTTGAATAAGAAGAGAGCTGCAGTCTCTCCATCATCTTTAAACGTTGGCATAGCCTCGACCCACTTAGTGAAGTAGTCGATAGCTACGATGATATAGAGGTGCCCCCTTGCTGATGGGGGGTTGCATGTAGTGTAATCAATCCCCCACTTAGTGAAGGGACCAACTGTGATAACAGGAAACATAGGAGTGGGATGTGCCCTCATCTTCCAAGAGAAGACTTGACACGGATGGCACTTCTTGACTGATTCGATACAATCTTTGATAAGTGACGGCCAGAAGTAATCTGCATGTAGAATCTTTTGAGTTGTTGCCAACCCAGATAAATGACTGCCACAAGATTTGGTATGGCAATCATTGAGCACTATGACAGCCTCCTCATGAGTGAGACATCGACGCAAGATGCAGTCTACACCTCTTTGATACAACGTATCATAGAGTATGAGATAATTCTTAGCCTGATGGCATATCCGCCGACATGCATCATGAAAAGCAGAGGTGGGGAACTTTAAAGTCTGGAGATAGATAAGTATATCTCCATACCATGGGTCTGAAGATGTAATAAAAAACATATCCCCCTGGATAGGTGATTCCTCAGGCACAACGTCACCTGACTCAACCGAAAGTTCCGAGATAATCTCTACAAAGACCAGTGACTTTTTGGACTTTGCTAAAACGAAGTCTAAGTCAAACTCTTGGAGGATGACGATCCATCTACTGATTTTTCCACCTATAACGCGTCGTGTCAACATGTACTGGAACGGATTCACGACAGCAATGACGGTGGTCTTGCGAAACATAACATAGTGATGGAACCGTTGAACAACATGAACTGCTGCCAACACAAGTTTTTCGATATGTGAATAATTAAGTTCCAGTCCTACGAGGCCTCAGCTCAGGTAATAGATCACGTATTCTGAAAAAAAATCATCCTCATGAACTAAAACCATGCCTATGGTTGACTCTGCGGCAGCCAGATATAACAAGAAATCCTTGTTGTAGTTATGTGGTTGTAGCAGTGGTGCGGTTGTGAGGGCATGTTTTAATGCATCGAAAGAGCATTGAGCAGCTTGGTTCCAGAAAAAAGGGATGTATTTCTTTAGTAAACGCATAAAGCCCTTGGTTATTTCAGCATAGTTGGCGATGAAGCGTCGTAAGAAGTTCTCCTTGCCTTATAGACTTTGAAGTTGTAAGATTGTGTGTGGGGGGGGCAACTGGATTATTGCCTCCACCTTAAGAGGATCGACCATGATCCCTGTTGTTGACACGATGAAACCTAACAAACGTCTTGACGTTACGCAGAAGCTGCACTTTTTTGGATTCAAGGGAATCTTGAAGTAGCGACAGCGTTCGAAGATTAGTCTAAGGTGTGTGGGATGATCCTTTCGCTTGAGAGAGCGTGATGCTAAATCATCTAGATAGGCCTCGAATATATGTTTGAGGTCATGAAACGCAAAATACATGGCCCGCTGGAATGTGGCTCCAGCATTTTTAAGGCCAAAAGGCATCTTACGATAGGTGAATGTACCCCATAGACAAATGAATGTCGTTTTGTGTTGGTCTTCAGGTTTGATTTGGATTTGATTATATCTCGAAAAACCATCCATGAACGAAAAGGCTTCACAACCGGCACATTCATCAATGATCTGGTCAATGAATGGCGTTGGAAAATTATCTTTGGGACATGCCTTTTTCAAATCAAAGAAATCGGTACATACACGAATCGTGCCTTGTTTTTTATTGACCGGCACGGGGTTTGACACCCATTGAGTCAAATGAATAGGATAAATGAAACCTGCCTTTAGCAATTTCTCAACCTCAATATTGATGGTTGTTTCTTTCTTAGGATTGACTGGACGAAGTTTTTGTCGAACAGGCTTAGCATCAGGATACGTTGTCATTTCATGTTCAACTATTCTTGGATCGATACATGGCATTTCCTCATAAGACCAGGCAAAAACATCGTGGAATTCTTTGAAAAGATCTGTGTAAATTTTAATCTCTTCGGGGGAGCAATCCTCTCTGACGAAGACATTCTCCATGACACCAGGGGTTCAAGAGATGTTGATAGGTATAGTTTCAGCGATAGTCTCCATATTACCCTCAGCATAGATTTCCTATGTAGCTAAGAGATTAATAGGACATGGTTGATCTCCCGTCATAGTAACGGTGAATTCTTCTGCTTCGATTTGGCTTAACTCTGGGAGGAAATATGATCTATGATGAAGATCTTCCCAAGGTTTGTCTGGACTAGTCATTGCTTCGATTATTGTTTCATCAGAAGGCAAGACTAAGTCTAACGAATTGACATTAGCGAGAGAACCCTGAGCCCATATAGGCTCTAGAAGTGGATCCAACTCTTGTGCTGGAGTCGAATCAGGGTTAGCCGAGGCTTGCTGGACTAAAGAGTACACTGCCTCAGCGGCCGACAAGGGCATGGACATGTCAGGGTGCCCTGTCTCATCCATCGTGGCTGATGGGGGAGGAAGAATCCAAGGATCCTCAAAGTAAGTCGTGCGGAACGACAACACTTGAAAAATATCAACCCTATGGTGATTAGAGATAAATTTGACATCGTCATGAGGAGGTGGGTAATGGAAGGTATCCATCAAGGATGGGCACAAACCAACTCCTACGTTAATGACACCGGGTTGAGGATTATCAATCATAGGGACCATGGATGCCCCCAAAGTTGGGTGAGGCCTGGAGAAAGACAATTGATCAATGGTCACTATCCGACCCTCGTGTGGAAACAAAAAGACTTGGAAAACTATAGCAACCACAACTTGCATAGCATAAGTCCAACTCCATCCTAACAAGAGGTTATAGTTGAGGGGAGCATCGACTACTTCCACTTCGACGCACATGGTTTTCCCTCCTAACTGCACAATGAAAGAAGGAACGATGCCATGTGGTCAGAAAGAATGACCGTCGAAAGCAGTAAGGAGAGTAGGTGATGGAGACAAAGCGGGCTGGCCAATGGCCTTCCAACATGTTAATGACATAACGCATGTCGAGGCACCCTTGTCGACCACCGTGTGGAAGATATTCTGTGTAAAATTTTTCGCGGGATGAGCCACTACTATCTGAAACACTACATGGTAAGGCAGATGAGGTTTTAATTCGGTTGTATCTAACATGATGGTACCCAGATTACAAGTCTCTATAGAGCCCAAAGTGATTAACAAGGCTTTCCTCTGAGCAGGGCAGCTTTGGAGGACCTCCAAAGCAGACATCGCACAAGGGGTTTGTGATAAATCCTCCACCATAGAGTAATTCTGGGTGGCCCTTGCATTTGGGTTGTGAGAAGATTTCTTAAATGCACCCTTTGGAATGCGTGTCATCGTTTCTCCCAACGTCTTCTCGATCTGTAGAGGAAGAGATGGGAGCTCAGCTTCTTTACCCTTCTTAGAAGCACTTGGTTTACTATATTCGTGTACTCTAGTCGTTATGAAAGCATCACCCCTAACCATATATACATTTGCGGATGAGGGATTGTTTGGAGGAGGTGATGCAGGAGAATCTCTCCATGCAGCCAGCCAACCACGTCAGCGTGCACTCATTCAGAGATGAAGGGAGGTGCGGCCTCATTTTGAATTTGAATTCAATGTAAATTAATGTCTTAGGCTGGTGAGCCATGAATGCCATGCCTTTGCGCAGGCTGTAGATAATATAGACATTTATTATAGATTGGCTGAGATCTAGTTCTGGATAACAGACTAGACAACCATTGATTGTAATTAAATAGCGTAGGTAAACCTTGGAGGGAAGCGCTAAGAGCACCTCAGGGTAAAAGAGATAGGGAGATCTCATTTGAAGTCGGAAGGTACATGTAGATAGAATGCATGTAGAGCTGAGGAGAGCTCGGGAACACCTTGTAAAATATACAGGCATTTGCCATTATTAATACAGAGAAGTTTTTCCTGCACCAGTCTGTCATTATATGAATGTCTGTATGTGTGTGTTCATTATATGCTGCAATTGTGTATTGTTATCATACCTTTGCAGGGAGTGTGTTTGATTTCAGGTTTGAGAGGTCTTTGAGGGTTCATGCCATGAGGGTGTGACAGAGTGTTGAGACTCTGAATACCAGTGCACTGAGGAGGCACTTTTGAACTCGTGAGGAGTCAGACAAAGACGTGTTGAGAGTACCAGCTTTGAAGTCAACAACTCATGCAGGAGGAGGAATTTTGGGGTTACTGAACACCTCAATAGTCAAAGCAGTGTAGCTGAGACACTGTTGTAAACAGAACCTCTGAGGATTTTTGTAGAAACTCTACCAAGAGGGTATTGAGTGTGTGTAAGGAGGAACTCTGTTGTGAGTCCTGAAGGAGCAGAAGTCTGTTGAGGATTCTGAGAAGCTCTATCTAGGGGACATCGAGCGAAGTGCGTGAATGCACAGGGAAATGGAGCATTGAGTGTTCGGTGGAAAAGATACTCTGCCAGAAGGGCGTTGAGAGAGTGCGCAGATAGCCAGGAGGAAGAACTCTATGAGTTCTATCATTTGAAGGAAGCATCCACTGAGGGAGCTTTCATTGGGTTACTGAATACTCATAAGACTCAGTGAGGAGGCGCTAAGAAAAAGGATAGCAGGAGGCGTCCACATTCCCATCTGCGGGAGAAAGAGAAGAAAAAAACCAAGCTTCTGTAGAGGTTGAAGCTACAGGAGAGGCCTAGGACAGATAGCGCTTTGCGTGCAAGGACTCTGCAAGGAGAGTGTAGAGGTCAAAATTGAATCCTTTGAGGATTCAAGGGGAAAGATCAGGAGGACGAATGCGTCGATGTACAAGGTCAAGACTGCCAGGAAGGCAGAGACTACTGTCGTAGGGAGTGCATAGAGTCTGGAAGAACTCAACACTTTGAGAGTTGTTTAAGTTCGTGCGAGAGAAGCGGGTGCAGAGTCTCTGGAGGAGTAAGAGGGACCAAGCTCAGAAGGGATAGTTCCATTGTGAACGTCCTAGGAACAGACCCAGGTGGGATTCGAATCGGGAGAAGATTTCAAGTGGAAGAAATCTCCAAGAAGAAAATCAACGGCCAGGGTTCGCAGGCGAGGTTCGCGAAACCCTGTCGATCGTCCGATCATGGAGAAGCCAAGCGGGAGTTAACCCTTAGGCGCGGAAGGAATATGTCGTTGGATTTCGGCATATCGGGGATCGACATTCGGCATTTGATAAGGCGAGAGTTTATGCTCATCGAAATTGCGAGTCACGATTCCCCGAATCTACGGGAGCCGTCGATCATCAAAGGGCACGTGGCGCTAGATCCCGAGGAGTCGAAGAATCGGGGTTCGACGTTCAGGGTTTCCAGCAATAGGGAAACTTTGTATCGTGGATTCGCGATCCGTGAAATCCCGACATGACGTGACTGCGTGGGACCCGAAGGCGCTAGTGGGGGACAGGTGGCACTATATCGGGGAATCGACATATCGGCGTTCGGGGGTTTGAGTTTCAAGGAGTTGACATCACATACTCTGATTTCCCGATAGGGAAATCCCCGATACATGAGAGCGTTGACTGTTGACTATTCAGGTTTCAGGGTTGGGAGATGCATGTGAACCGTGCTCACATGAACCGCGAATTCCCGAATCTCGATCTCCTGATTTCCGAAGGGGAGATCGCCGAAGGAGTTTACTGTGGGTAAATCCCAAGGGGAGTTGGAAGAGCTTTGACTCTTCGGGCCATAATTAGAGAAGGTCCTGGTGAGAAGCAGGGTGGAACCGAGAGGGTTGCCGACCACTTTAGTCAAGTGGTATCAGAGCGAGAACTCTGTTTGTATACTTCAAGCAGAGAGGAGGAGGCAGGAAGAAGAGAGAGTTGCTGAGGACTCTGTGAGGACTGCTTGCAGGTAGACAACAGTCCATAGACAGTCAGCAGGACTGTAGGAGGATGAAGCTTAGCACTCAGGATTTTAGGAGTGACAGTAGCAGATCTGTCAAGGAGGCAGATAGGCACAACAAAATGGCTACTGAAGGCCATAGGAAGAAGAGCAAGGCCGAAAATCTTGCAGAGGAAGCAGAAGAGACTAGAAATCTCTATGAATTAAAAGCAGACATAGAGAAGTTCGAACTGTGGATGTGGAAGGATAGGAGGAGGAGACGACTGCGCGAATTGCCAATGAAGAAGGCAAAAGTGAAGTGGCCAGTCAGGGAGCTGATGGTCAGGGGACAACGTAGGTTGTTGAGAACATGGTTGAGGTTCGTTGAAGACCTCAGGGCCACAGAAGAAAAGATGATTTGTTACTGTTGGCCGGAGACTGGAAAGGGTCTCGATGGTGATGATGATGATGATGATGATTGGGATAAATTGGAATCAGCTGATGGTTTCAAATACTGTCGGTTGGGCAGAAAAGAAGAAATTCCAGTTTGCTAGAAGGGAAATGAATTGGGATCGGTTGAGGATCTCAAAGACTGTCGTGAGGACAGCAAGGGAATTTCACATTTCCAGCTGGGCGATGATCGGAGATCACTGCGGGATCTCAAAGACTGCCAGGTGGGCAGCAAAGGTGTATTGGACTGTCAGGTGGGTAGAAATAAAATTGCGAGGCCATCTGAAGGTCTCGTGGACTCAATGGAGAGTTCAAGTCAGCATTGGGTGCTGATGCAGGTGGGGTCAATGGATCTCAAGAAGTGCCAGGAAGGCAGCAAAAGCATTCCACATTGCGGGAATGAGCAAGTGAGCTCAGGATTTGATTGGGATCAGCAGGTGCAGCTGACCACAGGAGATTTGGAGAGCCAAATAATGGTTGGGGAAATCGAGGTATTCCTACCGTCTGTCCAGGAAGGGGAAAAAATTTGTGTTGCAGGTACAGCAACAACAGAAGAACAGTCACAGCTGGAGATGACTGTCGAAGAAGAAGAGCTAAAGCAGAATTTGGAAGCTGCCCAAGCAGGAGAATAGAGTGAGAATTCTGGGGAATGGCTCAAAGCAGTCAGTGTTGAAGCTGAAAGGACTGCAATAGAGGAATTTGTAGCAGAAGGTGGAGGAGGCGAGCATTCTGAGGAATGTCTCAACATATTCAGCCTGGGAGCTGAAAACTGAGAAGCTGCAGCAGGAGCAGAAAGTGAGTGTTCGGAGGGACAACTCAAAAATTTCAGCCAACAAGCTGAAGGAGCTGTAGCACTGAAGCTGACAGCAAAAGCTCAAGTGGGAGCAAAAGAGGAACATGAGCATTCTGAGGAATGGCTCATCATTTTCAGCACTGAAGCTGAAAACAATGCAACAGGGGAGATTGCAGGAGCATAAGGAGAGAGTGGGCATTCTGAGGAATGGCTCAGCATTTACAGCCATGGCGCTGAGAGGACTGCAACATGGGAAGTTGCAGAAGAAGAGAAAGAAGTTGTAGCACTGAGGCTAGCAACAAAAGGTGCCGAGGAGAAGGCATGAAAATTTATTACTCCATGGGAGACGGAGTTGAAGATGCTGGAGGATTGGTTGAACAATCCAGAGCCAGCAAGGGAACTGACAGAATGTGAGCTGTCAGAAAAGAGGATGACTGAGCAGAAAGACAGTCAAGAAGGAACTGCAGAGATGGAGACTGCAGTAAAGTGGCAATTGAAGGCCACAGATGAAGATGAAAAATATGGCATGGGAGATCATGATGATCTGCCCAATGGCCAAAATATTTTGCAGTTGGGGAGACTGCAAAACCTGAACCAGCCACAGGAGCAGCTGGACCGAGAGATAGAGGACATCAGAAGGCTGATGTTGAGGTCAGCGCAGATTACCAGCGAAGAGAAGTGGGTAGAGAAAAGGAAGCAGCAGTAGCGCAACGGAAGTAGCAGTAGCAGCAACAGAATGGAGCAAATGAAAAGCTCCAAAGACTTGTTTGGGACCCAGGTGGATTCCAACAAGCTACAAGGGAAGCTCATGAGCAGGAGCTCATGATTTTTGCAGCTGTGGAGTATGATGCAGGAGCATCTCTCCATGCAGCCAGCCAGCCATGTCAGCGCGCACTCATTCAGAGATGAAGGGAGGCGCAACCTCATTTTGAATTTGAATTCAATGTAAATTAATGTCTTAGGCTGGTGAGCCATGAATGCCATGCCTTTGCGCAGGCTGTAGATAAGATAGACATTTATTATAGATTGGCTGAGATCTAGTTCTGGATAACAGACTAGACAACCATTGATTGTAATTAATTCGAGTAGGTAAACCTTGGAGGGAAGCGCTAAGATCACCTCAGGGTAAAAGAGATAGGGAGATCTCATTTGAAGTCAGAAGGTACATGTAGATAGAATGCATGTAGATCTGAGGAGAGCTCGGGAACACCTTGTAAAATATACAGGCATTTGCCATTATTAACACAGAGCAATTTTTCCTGCACCAGTCTGTCATTATATGCATGTCTGTATGTGTGTGTTCATTATATGCTACAATTGTGTATTGTTATCATACCTTTGCAGGGAGTGTGTTTGATTTCAGGTTTGAGAGGTCTTTGAGGGTTCATGCCATGAGGGCGTGACATAGTGTTTAGACTCTGAATACCAATGCACTGAGGAGGCACTTCTGAACTCGTGAGGAGTCAGACAAAGATGTGCTGAGATTACCATATTTGAAGTCAGCAACTCATGCAGGAGGAGGACTTTTGGGGTTACTGAACACCTCAATAGTCAAAGCAGTGTAGCTGAGACACTATTGTAAACAGAACCTCTGAGGAGTTCTGTAGAAACTCTACCAAGAGGGTATTGAGTGTGTGTAAGGAGGAACTCTGTTGTGAGTCCTGAAGGAGCATAAGTCTATTGAGGATTCTGAGAAGCTCTGTCTAGGGGACATCGAGCGAAGTGCGTGAATGCATAGGGAAATGGAGCATTGAGTGTTCGGTGGAAAAGATACTCCGCCAGAAGGGCGTTGAGAGAGTGCGCAGATAGCCAGGAGGAAGAACTCTGTGAGTTCTATCATCTGAAGGAAGCATCCACTAAGGGAGATTTCATTGGGTTACTGAATACTCATCAGACTCAGCGAGGAGGCACTGAGAAAAAGGATAGCAGGAGGCATCCACATTCCCATCTGCGGGAGAAAGAGAAGAAAAAAAACGAGCTTCTGTAGAGGTCGAAGCTACAGGAGAGGCCCAGGACAAATAGCGCTTTGTGTGCAAGGACTCTGCAAGGAGAGTGCAAAGGTCAAAATTGAATCTTTGAGGATTCAAGGGGAAAGCTCAGGAGGACGAATGCGTCGATGTACAACGTCGAGACTGTCAGGAAGGCAGAGACTACTGTCGTAGGGAGTGCACAGAGTCTGGAAGAACTCAACACTTTGAGAGTTGTTGAAGTTCGTGCGAGAGCAGCGGGTGCAGAGTCTCTGGAGGAGTAAGAGGGACCAAGCTCAGAAGGGATAGTTCCGTTGTGAACATCCTAGGAACAAACCCAGGTGGGATTCGAATCAGGAGAAGCTTTCAAGCGAAAGAAATCTCCAAGAAGAAAATCAACGGCCAGGGTTCGCAGGAGAGGTTCGCGAAACCCCGTCGATCGTCCGATCATGGAGAAGCCAAGCGGGAGTTAACCCTTAGGCGCGGAAGGAATATGCCGTTGGATTTCGGCATATCGGGGATCAACATTCGACATTTGATAAGGAGAGATTTCATTCTCATCGAAATCGCGAGTCGCGATTCCCCGAATCTACAGGAGTCGTCGATCGTCAAAGGGCATGTGGCGCTAGATCCCGAGGAGTCAGAGAATCGGGGTTCGGCGTTCGGTGTTTTCAGCAACAGGGAAACTTTGTATCGTGGATTCGTGATCCATGAAATCCTGATGTGACGTGGCTGCATGGGACCCGAAGGCGCTAGTGGGGGACAGGTGGCACTATATCGGGGAATCAGCATATCGGCGTTCAGTGGTTTGAGTTTCAAGGAGTCGACATCACATACTCCGATTTCCCGATAGGGAAATCCCCGATACACGAGAGCGTTGACTGTTGACTATTCGGGTTTCGGGGTTGGGAGTTGCATGTGAACCATGCTCACGTGAACCGCGAATTCCCGAATCCTGATCTCCCGATTTTCGAAGGAGAGATCGCCGAAGGAGTTCACTGTGGGTAACTCCCAAGGGGAGTTGGAAGAGCTTTGACTCTTCGGGCCATAATTAGAGAAGGTCCTGGTGAGAAGCAGGGTGGAACCGAGAGGGTTGCTGACCACTGCAGTCAGGAGGGCAGGTTTCTTGGCTGCCCCCTTCTGTACTTGTAGAGGCTTGAGTTAAATTTTGCCCATGTTGAAAAGGATTAGTCAACACTGCCTGTTGTTGCTGTGTGACAAACTTTTGGGCCTCTGCAAGTCGAGGACAAATATGGGTCGGGTGGTATTCCGCACACAAGTTGCACGGATACCTCACCTTCCATTTTTCTGTAGTGTCCCCGCCAGCATTATCGGTAGGTTTTTTATCCCCCTTACCCTTCTTTTGTTGTTTTTTCTTCCCTTCAGGCTGTTGGGTGGCCTTTGGGTTAGTCGATTGCATGGAGTGTACTTTCGACGTTTGGGTAGGAGGAGCATCCAAAGAAGTAGCCTGGCTTGTCGTTGTGTGTTGTATAGATAATTGTTGCAACTATTTTTTCAATTGCTCAGCGGGCTTGGTTTGTGCTGAACCAACAATACCTTCGGCATGTGGTCCATCTCTCTGTCTATTTTTATCCAGTATCAATCGTGGTGCATTCAACAGGATGTTGTATAATAAACCAGACTGAGAATAGATGAGCTCAAACTATTGAGCCCTCATGATGGCATATTCTTCGGAGAAAACTCTGGAAGTCACGACGTCTTTGGATAATTATGGGACCAAAGACTTAAGGAACCACTCAAGCAGGAATGCTGGTGGGACCGGTACTTTGATTAGACTCTTCCGACATCTCCACTCTCGGATATGATCAAAGATATGGTCCGCGGTTTTCTGTTTGAAATTGGCGAGCAACTCTGTGCCAACGTCGTATCTCACAGGTAACTGGAAATGGTTAAGGAAGGCCATAACTAGTTCACCAAAGGAAGAGTATCTGGAGCAATCGAGCTCGATGTACCATTTCGCGGCACTCCCGATAAGAGTACGTTGAAACAATCACAATTGTACGGAGTCATATTTCAATGAGTTAGATGAACACCAAAGATGGAAGGTAGTCACATGATCACCTAGATCTTCATTAGGCTTGGCCTTGAACTTTGAAATGTCCAAAGGCAACTTCGTTGGCATAGGAGGCCAATGTGGATCATGAAAAATAGGATCATTTAACAACCTTTTCAAATCTGGCAAGTGTAAAGTCTCTAGGAATGGTAGTTTGGGTTGCTGCTGATAACCTGGGAAAAAGGGTCCTGGAGTTTGACTGGCACCAGGTTGCCAGGATAAGTTTGGCTGATGGCCTAGATTCTGGTAGAAACCATGGCCCTGACCAGCGTAAGGATTTTTCATCTGTGGAGACATCATCAGCTAATTTCCAATAAAGGACATAGGGTGTTGGGCATGCATCATGTTCGAAGGACTTTGGGAAGGATTACCCCATGCCGGTCCTGATGGGAGAGGCATAGTAGTCTGTCCAGGGTTCCATTGACTGTGGAAAGAATTACCCCAGAACGACATTCAAGAGGAGGGAACAGATCCTTGTCCTGAGTTCCAAGGTCCTGCTATATGTGCCCCGTGCGCAGGAATAGTACCCTGCACAGGAGTAGACTGTCCAAAAATGGGAGTGCCCCCAGATGGGAAAGCGGTGGATGAGAAAGTGTTGTTACCAAGCATCTCATTCCAAAAAAATGGTGATGAACCTACCGGCATACTGTGCACAGTTGTTCCTTGACTCCCGACTCCAAATAAACCAGTGTGTGCAGGCGGCCCGACAGACTGCTGATGCAGACCACCAAGTGAAGGGGAGGAAGTAGGGATATGACCTCCAGTGTAAGGAAAAGCGTTAAAAGGGGAAGGATTTCCCCCAGGTTGACCTTACAGAGGAGCGTTAGAGCTCCCTGACCCTAGACCCAAAGTTTGTAAAGTGGATTAAGTGAGTGCAAGAATTGTACCCGAACTAGGCATACCGTATGAGAACAGAGGGCCTGTCGCACTAGGTGTGAAGGGGGTTGTGGCCACCGCCATAGATAGGTTCAGTCCACTATGTGATGTAGTTGTGTCCGAGACCATGGTGGCTCAGACCGAAAAAGGTAAGTTAGGAGATGCTTCTCCTGTGGTAGCAACGGTGGTGGGAATGGAAGAATTCCTTGAAGAAGTAACAGCATTTGTTTCCATAGCTGTGTGAGGCACTGTCTGGCGTTCATGAAATTGGATTGGTGCAGTAAAATATGCCCAGATATCAGTGTTTGGGGTTTCAACTGAGCCAATATTTGCGGTTGATTCCTCTGGGAGTTGTTCGGGCACAAAGGTTTGTAACTCGGTCGCTTCGAAAGACCCTTGTTGGTCTAGCTTCCGCCTTAATGGTGGCGGGGGTGGATCCAGTGTAACCGGCGGCAGGCCCAGAAGCCTTCATGACCGACGGAGCTCAGGATCCTCCACTGTGTGAGAATATCCAATACATGCTAAGGTATTCTACACGTTCAAAAGTAACACACACTAAAAAGAATCCCCTAAGAGATAAGACAAGAAATCACTAAACTAGTTGGAAGAACAGTTACAACAACCAACACTAGAGCAACTTACCGGTGAAAGTGAAAATCGAACAAGGAAGAACCCTATTTGTATACTCTGCAAAGTGTGGCCCAATGTCTATCCTAGGTACCACGGTATACCCCCGCAGTCACCCATGTATGTCCCTAAAAAAGATTGGCAACTAGGTTGCCAGCACGCGAATAGTCACCAGGCATGTACAGTCGAAAGTTGGGTAGACCACAATGAGCAGGGTATCAAGCCCGAAACCTGTCAAGGGTATCAAGAGAAAATGGTCTAGAAGACAACTGAGGACCTCGAACGGATTCGAGACCCATGAAGCCCCGTGGCAAATGCAAACGATGGAATCCCAAAACAAGCCCTCGATATGTGTTCTCCACTACGATTGGTCTGGCTTTGGAGGGGTTATCTCCGCTACATTTCCACACGTGACCTCATGTTTATCCCCTGTGTTAGAGGGGGGTCCCGGATAAATTCCATGAAACTGGACTTAGACACTCCCTACCTCAGACTCTAATGTTTGATTTTGAGTGGCCTTGAAGAGTTTCCTCTCCAACCTAATTCAAGGCCCTAATCCTGAACTAGTTTGTGAACCCTACAAACATAAAAGTCTAGTAGATTTTAAGATTAGCGTTTCTTTTAAGGATTTTTATTACGTCAAGGGGTATGAAGGTGAAACTGATGGTGTGTAAAGATGAAAGCAAAAATGAATTAAAAAAGCTGGAAACAAAAGACTTTTACTAAATGCAAAATTTTCAGCAACTTTTCACAAAGAAATATTTCTTTTTCTTTTCAATTTTTCTAAGATTTTTATACAACAAACTTAGAGGAATTTCGCTCGACTACGAGCTACTTATGCTCTAAATTCACTGCAAAAAACTTATGAAATGAAAGACTTCTCCTTAGCTAATGATGCAGAAACACACTCTTCAAACAAAGAAGAAAATGAAAAGAGATTTTTTATTTATTTAAGTGCTAATATAGAAACAAAGGGAAAATACTGACAAGCACAAAACTAAGAAAGACAAATTCGAGATAAAAGCGCAGATCTAAAAGAAATATATAAAAGACACAAAAAGGAAATAAAGAAAAAAAAGACTATTACGCTTATCTAAAAACCAAAATATATATATATATATATATATATATATATATATATATATATATATATATATATATATATATATATTGTTCAACTATCAACTGAGAAAAAGCAGGCTAAGGGTAAGATGACCTAACCTACT
>JZKD02S1675306.1:258813-271418 GCA_000966675.3 Picea glauca
ATGACTGCCCCACCCTGAACAAAAAGTAGCCTGTCAAGCACGCTATTGTCACCAAAATAGCACACGTGTTGAACTGAAACAGGAAGCGTGTACACGCGGGCTGACCTTGTACAGGCTGTGTGTATGTATAAATTCTAAGAAAAAAGAGAAAACAAGCAGTCCAGATCAGGAAGAGGCCTCTGGTATTGATAACCAGGGTCCTTTGAAGGCTTGGATGCTTTTTCTAACAGAAAAGAAAAATAATGCAAGGAATAATAAGGCGAAAAAAGCAATTTGAGACAGGACTATGAACCAGCAAGACTCAGACAAGATTTCAGAAAACCCCCCGAGAATGTATAATTCTGAAAGGGAAGAGGAGGACTGCCTCTAAATTTCTATGACCTCCTACACGCTACTGCTATCTCTACAGCTAGCGTTCACACGTGGGCTGTAGGAGAATAGGGCGCGAGTACATGCATGCAGGCCTTATGCAGGCCACGTGTACCTTTGTGTGTCCCGACAACTACCGTCAAGCAACAGTCAGGGAAAATTGGTATAAAGAACCAGGCTCCCTGCTAGCTCAAACCTTACAAAAAAAAGACAGGCAAAGAAACAGAAAGTATAATCTTTTAAACTACCCAAAAACTTTAAAGAAATCCAGAAACCCTAAAGAGTATTCTTCTCAGTATGGTCACCAATTCTATTGTTGGGAAAAATACCCTACGGATTAGCAAACTAGGTCAGACTTGCATGCAGATTTTGACCAAAAGTAAATTACTTTTTAACCTACAACCCAAGATTAAAACCCCCCTTTCATAGTAAATGCATGAAGAGAACCACTAACCTTATCACCGACGTTCGATGTAGATCCTCCATTGCGCTTTGACCACTTTCTTGCGTTGCTCCTTCCACAAATAACCTGCAATCAAGACAAATAACAACTATGCATGCATGCTACTTCTCTACTCAAGGGTTAGAAATCAAGCATAAATTCATCAAATCATAGACAATTCATACGTTGGGACGGGAAAAGTATTCTTTTTATTACTGAAAATGAATCAACTTACAATCAAAGCTGAGACTGGCCACCGCTCCTTAAACCTGATCCTAGGCTCTTCTTCTTCTGTCCTTCAACTGCTTTGCGATATATCTCCTTTGGCAGGAGGAAAGGCTAAAGGGTTGGGACAATGGATTACGTAAATGGGCAGAGTTTCTTCGCTATATTTTTTCCTCTTCCAAATGGTACCCCTACCCCTTCTTTTATAGGCTAGAAGGAGCTATGGTTTTGGATGAACCCTCGACCATGCATGGTCGGGAGTTTCAGTTAACTGACCCATAGCTTTTTGTTCTGTCAGCAACTTTCCTTTTTTCGTGCTTTGTTAGGTACATGCGAGTTGTAGTGAGCCAGCCAGCGTGCACACGCGTGCAGTAATGGGTTAGGGCATGTGGGCCTTGACACAAGAGGATTTCCAAAGAGTTGTTCAACAGATGTTTTGGCAATGAAGGGATATGAGTTGGCCTGATGCTAGGTAAGCATGAGTGGTGCAATTTAGGGTTATAACAGTATCTATTGGGACTGAAAGAACCAGGTTTCTATCATAGTGAGGGAATGAGAGGTGACCATTATGTTCATTCTTCCTTATTAACTATGTGTGCATAGTTCACTCATTGTTATGTATTAACTACTTACTGATTTAGATTCATACTATCATTATATTCCATATTACTACATAAACTCACTGCTGTAATAGTTGTGATTATTGTGGCATGATTAAACATAAGAAAAAACTAATATACTATGCATCTAGACATAATTCATTAATAATCACATAAAATACATGTAACACAATATTTAACGTGGTTCACCCAAATCTGGGCTATGTCCACAATGACTGGCTTCTTTAGTAGGCATTTGGTAATGGTTTTAGGCTTGCGCACTGTGCTTACAAATATATATCATGTTTATATTTCTCTTCTCCTAGCCTAGATTCTATGTAGTGAAAGCCTCTTGCTATGTTCATCATCTCTTACATTCAGTCATTGATTCTATCCCTTCCCATCCTATCCTAACAACCTTCTTACTGACAAGTGTTCTCAACGGTTTGGAATAGAATCAACAATACTTCTTGAGAATAACCATAGAGAGGAACCCCTATTCTCCCAACCCATTACATATTTATACATACAATGTAGGGTTTAAAACCCTACTTGGTTCCCCCAAAAAACCCTCATTACCATGCATGACAACTCCAGTTCACTGGTTGTTTGGATATTTTCTTCTTCTTTTCCGTCTACATGTTTTTTCACTCTGACTTCTTTCCCTCATGATTTTGCACATCCTTCCATCTTTAGCTTGTCTAGTTGTCATCATTTATTTTCACCCTCTTTATTCTTCTCTTTTGTTTATTCCCTATTTTATTCCACTTACTGTGTGTTGTCCTTCTGGATGCACCTCAGCTCCACACTCCCTAGTCTTTCTTCTTCTCCTTTGTGCACCTCTTCTACATACTTCTTCTATACTTAGGATTTTTATGGGACTTGTATCCAAAAATTGTCTGTCCAAAATGTCTCTCATAGTATTTGATACCCAGCTTGGTGCACAAGGTATGGAAGGTATTTTTGAACTTCGACACTATTTGGCCCCTCTCTTGATGCAGTGTGGTCCATCTCATGTACTGGTCATCATAGTTTCACACAAGGTAATATTTCTCCTTGAACGCGTCCATAAAAAATCCCAAGTGGGTTCGACCCCAAATATTCCAAACTCCTCTGTGGAATTTTTCTCCCAGTAAGTTTCCCACCAATGTTTGACACGGGGGAGAGCCTTAAGGAGCGCAAAGGTAATTTTTTCTCTATCGAAAAAATTGTGAACAAAGAAATAACATTCTAGCAAATTTAACCATTTTTCCAAAGCATATACAATGATCTAACCTTCAAATACAGGAATATGAAAAATAACTTGTACCTTGAATGGAGTAGTGTCTCGTTGAATTGTCGACAAACGTTGAAGGATTTGGGCAAAACTCTCCAATGCCTTGTTCCTCTATTGCGCAAGGGATTCTGCAAGAAATAGCTTTATTGGATATTCCACTCCCTCGTCTCTATTCTCTTCCACCATGGGAGGCCGATTGAGCTGGTGAGAGTGCTTTTCCTCAAGAGAAACTAGCTCGAGACCCAACTCTCAATACCTTGACCTCCTCGGGGACATGCACTAAGAAACGAAAAGGAGTAGCCTACTTTGATACCATTGATCTAGATTATTTTGAGAATTAAATAAAGGCAAATATATAGCAACAAAATATACAAAATTATTGCAATAAACATATAGATACAATAATGCACAATTTTTATTAATAAGAGAATGTACAGAAACTATAAAATTACAGAGTGAATGACTCACTAGAATGGTGGCAGGTTATCTCTAAGAAGAGATGTGATGCCTACACTCATTCAGAAGAAGATGATGATGATTACAATGAGGCTCTAAAGGCATTTTTAACATAAATAAAATCCAAAACCCTGTCCCCGGAAGATGAAACTCCAAAAGGTTTGCAGGCTTCCGATTGGGGTAGTTGGTACGTCAACTTCCCAAGGGTGTAACTTTTGCATATGATATTTGTTTGGGGTGCACATAGCTTGTTGGAAAGGTATATCTGAGGAATACACATTATTCCATCACACTATGGATAAATCCCACAATGTGAGTGTGAAGGTCCCAAAAATATTTTTTTAGTGCCTCGAAACAACCCCAGAAGTTTAGGACCCGAAAAGTTGTAGAAAAACTGCCAAGGTGGAAACTCCTATCTTGAGCCAGTGGAATAGGTGGGTGACCATGAATTTATTCCTAGATCAATACTCCCCCCTTAGGAAGCAATGGTCTCTATTGCATCAATTCCCCAGGGAATCTTTTGTTGAATCTGAACCTTGGTGAGTTGTTGGATTTACTTAAGAAGTTGTCCTTCTTAGCTTGTTGAAGGATGTTATGAACCTGTTGTTGGAGGGGTTGAATGGGTTTAACCAATATAAATGCATGATCTAACTGAGTGTGGGAGGACTCTATCGATGAATATGAAACATGAATAAAATGAATGTATTTATCATAACTTGGTTTAACTGGACAGTGTGGAGGAACCCTCGTAGGTGTAGCAGGAATATCTTGGTTCTCTTATACAATCTTGTTGATATGATTCTGCTATATAGAACGGTCTTGGGCCGAGGCTATAATGGTTGTAGTTTCCTTCTCTTTTGACCATATTGTGAAGAAGATAAACTTTGATGTATGAGAGATTACTTTGTGGCACTATTTTTTTTGAGATAGTAGTCGGAACTACCTCTGGTATATTGTAGGGATGACCCCCCAGAGTAAAAATGACGCTATAGGGTCGAGACTCATAAACAACATGAGGCCTCCACATATATGGTTGGCCTAACATAACATCACATACTTCTAGTGGGAAACATCACATAGTATCTCATTCTTAAAGGGATTGATTTCGTATGACATACGACAATGTTGGCTGACACAAATATCTCATCCCCGACAAAGCCATCTGAAGTTGTATGGATGCGGGTGTGGTGTTTTCGAAAAATACAACTTCTTGATGACCTCTACTGAGATGAGGTTCTTCTAGATTCTAATATCAATAGTAAAATGCAGCAAGGTCCCCTTCACCCACATCTGTGAATGGAAAACATGCTTCCCCTCCTCAGGATCCTCTGGTTCTTCTTGTTGGATTGTAACGGTCGTGATAGTACCAGTGGGTTCTACATCAATTATCTATCTCCTTTTATTATTTTATCAATGACCAGAGTTTGATTTGGGGCTTGATTATGTTTCTTTGAGCTTGACTACCAATTATGTTTTCGAGCGACATTCATCGGTGTTGTGCCAAGGGATTTCTTGGAAGTCGCACAACTTCCTAGTGTCCTTCTTTGTCTTCACATTGCTCTTATTTTTATGTGGCTTGGACTATTTTTCTTGAGGTTGAATATTCTGTGGATTAGGGATGCCTTTTCCATACTTTGGTTGTTGCAAATTTGTAGACACAAATTCCCACTTGTTTTGGTGATTAAATTTATGCTCAATTTTTACAACATATTGATAAATTTCTCCCAATGATGAGATGTCTAGAAACTCCATTTCGGTTTGGATGTACCTATGTAGATCCTCATGGTATTTTATAACTATATATCGCTTAGAGTCTTTGATACCCATATTGGTGCGCAAGGTATGGAAGGTATTTGTGAACTCCATCATTGTTTGGCCCCTGTCTTGATGCAGCGTGGCCCATCTCATGTACTGGTCATCATAGATTCCCATATATATGGTAATATTTATCCTTGACCACATCCATAAAAAATCCCAAGTGGGCTTAGCCCCAAATATTCTAGACTCCTCTATGGAATTTTGCTCCCAGTAAGTTTCCTACCAATGTTTGACATGGGGCAGAGCCTTAAGGAGATAAAAGGTGATCTTTTCTCTGTCAGAAAAATTGTGAACAAAGAAATAAACTTCTAGAAAATTTAACCATTTTCCAAAGCATTTTCATCGATTTGACCTTCAAATACAGGAATACAAAAATTAACTTGTACCTTGAATGCGACAACATCTTGTTGAATTGTTGACAATCGTTGAAGGATTTGGGCAAATTTCTCCAACATCTTATTCCTCTATTAAGAAATGGATTCCACGAGAAACAAATTGATTGGATCTTCTGCTCCGATTTCTCTCTTATCTTTCACCATGGGAGGTCGCTTGATCTGGAGATAGTGGTTGTCGTCAAGAGAAACTAGCTCGAGACCCAACTCTCTGTACCCTGACCTCGTTGGGGACATGCACTAAGAAACATAAAGGATTATCCTGCTCTGGTATCACTAATCCAGATTATTTTAAGAATGAAATGAAGGTAGAGATATAACAACGAAATATACAAAAATATTTCAATAAACACAAAGATACAGTAATGCACATTTTTTTATTAATGAGAGAATGTACAGAAACTATAAAATTATAGAGTGAATGACTCGCTAGAATGGTGGCAGATTATCTCTGAGAAGAGATGTGATGGCTACGCTCATTCACAAGAAGATGATGATGATTAAAATGAGGCTCTAGAAGAATTTTTAACATAAATAAAATCCAAAACCCTAACCACTCAAGATGAAACGCGAAAAGGTTTGCGGGACCCGATGGGGGTAATTGGTACGTCAACTTCCCAAGGGCGTAACTTTTTCATACGATCTTCATTTTGGGTGCATGATAGATTGTTGGAAATTTATATCCAAGGAATACACATTTTTCCATCACACTATGGATAAATCCCACAGTGTGAGTGTGGTAGGCCCACAAAGCGTTCTTTAGCGCCTCGAAATGGCCCCAGAAGTATAGGACCCAAAAAGTTGTACAAAAATGACCAAAGTGAAAAATCCTATATTGAGATAGTGGAATAGGTGGGTGGCCATCGATTTCCACTTGGATCAATCCTCCCCCCTTAGGAAGCAATGTTCTCCATTGTGTCAAATCCTTAGGGAAGCTTTTGCTAAATCTGAACCTTGGTGAGTTGCTTTCATTGCTTAAGAAGTTGTCCTGCTTAAATTGTTGAAGCCTATTATGAACATGTTGTTGGAGGGGTTGGATCAGTTTAAAAAATATAGCTACATGATATTCTTGAGTGTGGAAGGACTCTTTCAGTGAATATGTAACATGAATAACATGAAGGGATTTATCATAACTTGGTTTGACTTGACAGTGTGGAGGCACCCTCGTAGGTGCAATAGGAATATCTTGGTGCTCTTCTACAATCTTGTTGATCTGCCTCTATTGGATAGAAGGATCTTGGGCCGAGGCTACAATATATGTAGTGTCCTTCTCTTTTGACTAGATTGTGAAGAGGCAAAACTTTGCGGCATTGTTTTGTCGGGACAATAGTCGAAACTACCTTTGGTATCCTATAGGGATGACCCCCCATAGTAAAAATGATGCTATGGGGTGAAGACTCATAAACATCATGATGCCTCCAAATATATGGCTGGCCTAAAAACTCATCATAGACTTCTAGTGGGGAAACATCACAAAGTACCTCATCCTTGAAGGGCTTGATGTCGTATGGGAGGTGACACTACTGACTAACACAAAGAGCGCATCCCTGGTGAAGCCATCTGAAGTTGTATGGATGTGGGTGTGGTCTTGTCGATAAATCAAACTGCTTAATGACCTCTGTTGAGATGAGGTTATTGTGGATTATGTTATCAACAATAAAATGCAGTAGGATACCCTTCACCCACATCTGTGAATGGAAAATGTGATCCCCCTCCTTAGGATCCTCTGGTTCTTCTTGTTGGATTGTAGCAATCGCGATGATAGCAGTGGGTTTTGCATCAATTATTTTTATCGTTTTATTATTGTCTGAATCGAAGTCTAATTCGGGGTTCGATTTTATTTCTTTGAGATCAGATACTAATGATTGTTTCGAATAAAATTCCTCGGTGTTGTGCCAAGGGATTTTGTGGAAGTGATACCACTTCCAAGTTTCCTTCTTCATCTTTCCATTTCTCTTATTTTCCTGTGTCTTGGACTGGTTGTATTGAGGTTGACTATTCTATAGATTTGCAAACCCAAATTCCCTCTTGTTCTGGTGCTTAAATTTCTACTCGATTTTGACAACTTATCAATTAGTTACTCCCAATGATGAGATGTCCAGAAAATCCATTTTGTTTTGGATGTACCTATGTAGAGGCGCGTAGTATTTTATAACTAGATGTCTCTCAGAGTTTTTGATACCCAACTTGGTGCACAAGGTATGGAATGTATTTGTGAACTTCAACATGATTTGGCCCCTCTCTTGATGCAGCGTTGTCCATGTCATGTATTGGTCATCATAGTTTTCCACAGGGTAATATTTCTCCTTGACGGCATCCACACAAAAATCCCAAGTGTGTTTGGCCCCAAATATTCTAGACTCCTCTGTGGATTTTTTCTCCGAGGAAGTTTCCCACCAATGTTTGACATGGGGGAGAGCCTTACGGAGTGCAAAGGTGATATTTTATCTGTTGGAAAAAATGTGAACAAACAAATAACCTTCTAGAAAATTCAACTAGTTTTCCAAATCATTGGCATCAACCTGACCTTCAAATACGGGGATATCAGAATTAACTTATACCTTGAATGGGGTAGAATATTCGAAGCCATTGTTTGATGAAGACATGCATGTTATTGTCGACAATCATTGAAGGAATTGTGAAAAATTCTACAACATATCTTTCCTCTCTTGCACAAGGGATTCCACAAGAAACAGCTTGATGGGATATTCTTCTCCCTCGTCTCTCTTCTCTTCCACCATGGGAGGCCGCATGGGTTGGAAAGAGTGGTTGTACTCAAGAGAAACTAGCTCAAGACCCAACTCTCTATATTACATTGACCTCATCGGGGACATGTACTAAGAAACGAAAAGGAGTAGCCTACTCTGATACCACTAATCCTTATTATTTTGAGAATGAAATGAAGATAGATATATAACAATGAAATATATATAAATATTTCAATAAAAAAAAATACAATAATGCACAAATTTTATTAATGAGAGAATGTATAGAATCTGTAAAATTACAGAGTGAATGACTCATTAGAATGGTGGCATAAAATTACAGAGTGAATGACTCACTAGAATGGTGGCATAAAATTACAGAGTGAATGACTCGCTAGAATGGTGGCATAAAATTACAGAGTGAATGACTCGCTAGAATGGCGACATCTTATGTCTGAGAAGATATGTGATGGATATTCTCATTAAAAATAAGATTATGATGATTACAATGAGGCTCTAGAGGCCTTTTTAATTTAAATAAAATCCAAAACCCTAACCCTAGAAGATGAAACACCAAAAGGTTTGTTGGCCGCGATGGGGGTAGTTGGTATGTCAACTTCCCAAGGGCATAAATTTTGTGTACGATATTCGTTTGGGGTGAAAAATAGATTTTTGGAAAGGTATATCCAAGGACTACACATTTTTCTATCACCACGTGGATAAATCCTACAGTGTGACTATGGTGGGCCCAAAAAACATTGTTTAAGGCCTCGAAACAAACTCGAAAGTTTAGGACCTGAAAATTTGTAAAACAACTGCCATGATGAAAACCCTTGTTTTGAGCTAGTGGAACAAACGGGTGGCCATTTATTTCCACCCGAATCAATCCTCCCCCCTTAGGAAGAAATGGTATCCATTGCATCAAGTCCATAGGGAAGATTTTGCTGAATCCGAATCTTGGTGAGATGCTTGCTTTACTAAAGAAGTTGTCATGCTTAGCTTGTTGAAGGTTGTTATGAACCTATTGTTGGAGGGGTTGGATCTGTTTAACCAATATAGCTACATGATCTATGTGAGTGTGGGAGGACTCTATTGGTGGTAATGAAACATGAAGAACATGAATGGATTTATCATAACTTGGTTTGATTGGAAAATGTTGAGGTGCCCCCATAGGTGCAATAGGAATATCTTGGTTCTCTTATACAATCTTGTTGATCTGCTTCTACTGGATAGAAGGGTATTGGGCAGAGGATGTAGTTGGTGTAGTGTCCTTATCTTCTGACCAAATTGTAAAGAGTATAAACTTTACAGTATTAGAGATTACTTGGTGGCACTGTTTTATTGGGACAGTAGTCGAAACTACCTTTGGTATCCTATAGGGTTGACCCCCAAAAGTAACAATGATGCTACATGTTCGAGACTCATAAACAACATGAAGCCTCCATATATATGGTTGGCCTAACTGAACATCAGAATATTCTAGTGGGGAAACATCACACAATACATCATACTTCAAGGGCTTGATGTCGTATGATAGGCGACATTGTTGGCTGACATGGAGATCTCGTCCCTAGTGAAGCCATTCGTTGTTGTATGGTTGTGGATGTGGTGTTGTTGGAAAATCCAACTACTTGACGAACTCTGCTAAGATGAGGTTCTTATTTCTTCCTCTATAAAAAATAAAATGCAGCGGGGTCCCCTTCATCCACATATGTGAATGGAAAAGGTGCTCCCCCTCCTCACGATCCTCTGGTTCTTCTAGTTGGATTGTTGCGGTCGCAATAATAGAAGTGGATTATGCATAAATTATCTATCTTCTTTTATTAGTTTCTAAATCAGATTCTGATTCACGGTTTGGTTCTATTTATTTGAGCTCGTCTACCAATGACTCTTTCAAGCGACATTCATCGGTGTTGTGCCAAGGGATTTTCTGGAAGTCACACCACTTCCTAGTGTCCTTCTTCGTCTTCTTGTTTCTCTTCTTTTCCTATGGATTGGACTGCTTGTCTTGATGTTGGATATTTTATGGATTAGGGATGTCTTTACCATACTTTGGTTGTTGCATATTTGCAGACCAAAATTCCCGCTTGGTCTAGTGCTTAAATTTTTGCTCGATTTTGACATCATATCGATAAGATTCTCCTAGTGATGAGATGTACAGAAACTCTATTTTGATTTGCATGTGCCTGTGTAGAGACCCATGGTATTTTAGAACCATATGTCACTCATGTACTTTGATACCCAGCTTGGAGCACAATGTATGGAAGGTGATTGCGCACTCCAACACTATTTGGCCCTTCTGTTGATGCATCGTGGTCCATGTCATGTACTAGTCATCATAGTTTCCCACAGGGTAATATTTCTCCTTGACCGCATCCATTAAAAAATTCCAAGTGGGTTCAGCCCCAAATATTCTAGAATCCTCTGTGGAATTTGTCTCCTAGTGAGTTTCCCACCAATGTTTGACATGGGGGGAGGAGCACAATGGTGATATTTTCTCTGTTGGAAAAAATGTGAACAAACAAATAACCTTCTAGAAAAATTACATTTTTACAAAGCATTGGCATCGACCTGACTTTCAAATACGGGAATATTGGAATTAACTTGTACCTTGAATGGGGTAGCATCTTCGAAGTGACTGCTTGATGAAGACGCGTCTGTTATTGTCGGAAATCATTGAAGGATTTGGGAAAAATTCTCCAACATTTCTTTCCTCTCTTATGCAAGGGATTCCACGAGAAACAACTTGATGGGATATTCTACTCCCTCGTCTCTCTTCTCTTCCGCCATGGGAGGTCGCTTGGGTTGGAAAGAGCAGTTTTCCTCAAGAGAAACTGGCTTGAGACCCAACTCTTTATATTACACTAACCTCATCGGGGACATGCACTAAGAAATGAAAAGGAGTAGCCTACTCTGATACCACTAATCCTTATTACTTTATCATTTAAATAATGATTTCTTCTTTTAGGTCACTTTGACTTCTTTAACCTTGGGGGCTTCAAGCCTTCATGTGGGGATCCTTCATCTTCGTAAAACCATAACTCTCAAACCATGAGGATTTATGTGACATTCCACATACCAACGGAAATGGAATGACAATCACTATCCATATAGGATAGTTTCACCAACAATTTTCTTGATCTTCATCTCATTATTCCACATACAAGCATGGGTCCTCCAACCATTATTCTAGGATAAATCAATCTGAAAAGTGTCTTCTCGTGAGGGCTTTCACCATAAGGGGACCACTTTGGATTTAATCCATTTGTGCACCTTATCATTCATGATAAGACAATAATGAGACCATGGGTCCTCCAACCATTCTTCTAGGATAACTCAAACCACAAAGCGTCTTCCTGTGAGGGATTTCACCATAAGGGGACCACTTTGGAGTTAATCCATTTGTGCACCTTATCAATCATGATAAGACAATAATGAGACCATGGGTCCTCCAACGATTCTTCTAGGATAACTCAATCCTCAAAGCGTCTTCCCGTGAGGGATTTCACCATAAGAGGACCACTTTGGAGTTCATCCATTTGTGCACCTTATCAATCATGGTAAGACAATAGTGAGTCATCTATACATTTTTCCATCAATGCATCATATGCCAATGAAAACACATCAATCCATATTCATCATGTATCAATGAAAACTCATTGATCCATATTCATCATATCAATGACAACTCATTGATCCATCTTCATCTATGCATTCCCATCAAGGGAAATACATATTACATTACATCAATCATCAATCAATCAATCCTTTGGCATAAATCAATCACTTAACATCAATCAATCAAACCATTGGCATCAATGACAAAATGATCCAACAATATCCCCCTTTGGCATTGATGGAAATACCAATATTGATGTCAACACCAATTACCAATTATTGATGTCAACATGTAGATAAGGCATGCTCTACATCAATAGTCAATGTGACTATCTCTCCCAATAAATAATCATCAATCACATCAATGTGACTATCTCTCCCCCTTTGACATCAATGGTAAAGGGCCATTTTCCTCTTGGGGCTGCTCCCCCTGCTTGAACTTTCCTTGGGGCTTCTACCCCTGTCTGAGTTCCTTTGATCTTCCTCTGAATAATCTCTCCCCTTTTGAACAAGGGATATCACTCTAATGTAATGATGAAAATACATCGAACATACTCCCCCGGTGACCATCGCTCCTCCTGGAATTATGTCTCTATTCTCTTTCTTCAAATATAGGGCTCTTTTCTAGGTATGCATCTGATAAATATCTCCTCCTAGAATCATGGGAAGAAGAATGACTCCCCCTATGGGTATGTCTCCCCTATC
>JZKD02S1675306.1:290538-304558 GCA_000966675.3 Picea glauca
CCAACTGAATAAATTCATGGAGTATGCTGAGAGTCTGAGGTAGAGGAGGTGGACAGCGAAGCCGAGCCTATTGGAGTGGGTCAGCCCTGGTGGGCTACTATCTGTGAAGGTAGAGAAGTATTTGGACAACCTCGGTAAGGTTGTGGGCGGTCTTTTAATATATGCCTGTGATCATGAAAACGCCTGCAATGAAAAGGGATACCCTCATAATCAATAATTTGAGACCTGGTTCGGCCCTGATCCATAATGTTGAGTTATTTCCTTAGGCCGCCCCTTATGTTTAATGAGACTAATATGTGGGCCAGTGCCACATCCCGAGTCTCCCTAAAAGTGAAGTCTGCATCCATATATGTTCCCGACATATTCCCAATAGCTTGGAAGACTTTTACAAACCATAGATGAGGTGTAAGCCCTGGAAATCAAACCTAGATGGGAAAGGAATCCATTCACTCACTGGTGGCGTCAAAAGTTGGATCCCATAGTTTTAGAAGAACTAGGGAAGAGTCAATGGTCCAACATCCTGAGAGGGCCCGAGAAGCATTCTCTTACTCTAAGAAGATTATCAAAAACTAACCTCGAGAGAGGCGTCGAATCTGTGGAGATGGGGACTGGGACGCCCCCCATGTAGAGACCACCCAAGCTTTAAGAGTTTTTTCGTTGAACTGGCATCCATAAACCTTTCCCACCATCGATTTTTCTACCATTTCCATCACTTCTACCATGGAGAGGTCTTCGTCCAAAATGAGATTGGAGGAGTCTGAGAAGGCCCCTATACACTTGTTCTGCTTCTAGAGTTTTTTTATTGAGTCAGGGTCCTGGCTCTCAACTAAACTGAGGTGTTATGTGGCAGCATCAAAACCATTACATGCGCTATCCCACCCATTGATATTTGATGGTGGAAGATAGGGGGAAATGAAACCCTCTGGTGAACCCCCAATGATTGATTATGTGAGTAGTCTCATACCAACGTCGAAAAAAAAGAAGGAGGCTCGAAGGACAATGTCTGGGTTTTGAAACCCTTGAAGGAGAGACATCACATCTACATCTGCTAAGTGTGGTCCCCCACAAGAGAGAGTAAATTGTGGGATCTCTGGGAAGAAACTCGGGATGGATGGATTTGGGGAGTCCCAGGGTAATGAGGCAGGGAGAGGTGAACCCACCAAAGCTAGTGGAGAAGAAACCTCAGTACCAGTCACAAAGTCCACAAAACCCTGAGAGCGTAACAAAGATGAGATCTGTGTCCCCAGGGGAGGAACTCCTGTAGAGAAACCGGTTGTGGGATGCAACGAAGAAGATAGTGCAAAGGACAAAAAAGACGGTGTAACTTGTGAGGAAGAGAAAAAAGGGGAAGAGACGCATGAAGAGCCCCCCCATATGGATGCCACATCAATCTTCAGGAGGTTCCTGGTGGAACAAAGAAGAGGGTTGCTAGTTGGCGGAAACCAATGGAGGCTTTCAGAGGGGTCCAACATGTAATCCACCTCCTCCTCATAGGTCTCCATGGGTCAGGAGAAGAAAAAGTCGATTGAAGGGAGTAGGCTCTAGCACTCGACCGCTAGCATATAGAGTTTATTTTTCCAACCGCAAAGGGGGTAGCATGGGGTAAGGGAGAGAGGAAAGAAGAACACCCGCAGTAGCGAGAAAACCGCAAAGCCATTACCCCCCAATCCTTCTCTTTCAACTTCTTGTTATGTGTACTCCAAAAAATCACCATCATATATTATTGTTATATAATTATTATATAATAATATTGTATTTTATATTATTGTTATATAATTATTATATAATATTTAATTTCTAGTTATAAAGTTGCATCATACTTATTAATTTATATATTATATAATTTTATAAAATTAATAAGCATAATAGAATAATAGAATAAGCTATAATAAGCATCGACCTTTTATTATGTACATATTCATAATATTATTTTATTGTAGTTATTATTTTATTTTTTATTACATTATATATATACAATATTATTATATTATAAATTTCTTCTAATGGAACATTTATAGTATAATAAAAATCATAATATTATAGTATTAATTCATATTATGATTATATTATATATTATTCTCATATATTAATAAAATATTAATTATTATACTTTCATATTTTATATTAATAGTAAATATTTAATATCATTTATTGTATATGCACAAGAATCTAAATTTCTCATTATTATTTTTAACTCTTATCTCATAATTCTAGATTAGCCTAGCTTATATGGCAATGTGATGTCGCATACATGATTTTGATGTGGTACATATGGATTATTATTTTATAATTTCATTAGGAGGCTCGTTTTTTAACCAAATTTTATGTAATTCTTTTTTGATTTTATAAGGCTTCACTTTCTATATTCTCCAGATACCTTGATAAAAGGTGTTTGTCTCTATTCATCAAGGATATGGTTACCACCTTGCATCGCGTACTTTGGCTTCTCTCCACAATAGTCACTTGAATTACTTTCTCCTTCCATCTTGCCAAGAGTATTGAGAGGGCTAAATTCCCTATAACTACTCACATTGATGTTCACAAGTTGATCAAGCATGGTCCTTTAACACACTCCACCCAAAATCCAAATCTGATCCATAAACGATGGGCCTATGGCCTATCCATTTTGTCAACATAAACGATGGGCCTATGGCCTATCCATTTTGTCAACATGGATCCTTTGCAGAATTGATTTTAGTTCTCTATGTAAATGCTTAGCTCCAATATATAAGCATCAATTTGAATGTAGGCCCAAATACAATTTGAAGTACAATATGCAACTTGTGTATAAGACGAGAATAAATAATAATGTGTATAAGACAAGAATGATGTGTATAATGCTCTGCCCAACAAATGATATAGGAAATCAATACTCAAACCTCCATCAAATTGTTGTATTTCTCAAGAAGAATCTGACGGGGTAGAAACCAATGAACACCAAGGTAATGGTGAAGGAGACTCAATGTTTAAAATTCCAAGAATATTGCTAAACGGATGCACCAATGCAAGTCAATTTCCAACTCTCATGAAATCCCTCAAAAGCAACTTCAATTGCCTTTTCTTGTAGGAGTGCATATTTTCCACTATGGAGGGCGAGTGTGAATCTAACTCCATCATTTGACGTTCCCCCTTCCACATATGTCAACGAATATTTGAGTGGAAAATGAATCAAGGGTAAAATGTACAAGCCTATAACTTATAAATCACGATTGTTGTAGGATCCACCACCAATCATGAGACACCACAAAAGACAAAGCACTTTATTGAGAATGTACATTATTGTAGGTGATTGTGCGGCCTAAAGGGTATGGTCATAGGTGTATTTTCTAGTGTTTAATAGAAAACACAAGGCACAATAGTTGTTGTAGAATGTGGGTCGAATAAGAGAATTAACACCATTCCAACAACCAATTAATAATTCCAACAAGAAAATAGTGACTAAGGATTCAATGCCATCCAACTACATAAAGTCTTTACACCAAATTATTCATTTGATAACAATGTCAAACAACAAGCTACTAAATGGAATGATCAATTATGATTAGGAAAATTGATTCCCTCAAACAGAAAACAATTTGCTCCATCAATTACCAATTTGAATTCTAACAAGGAATGCCCATTGATCTTTGTTTTCTAATTAGTTTCATGAAGAGCACAACCCCAATTGTTTTCCTCAATCAATAAAAGTCAAACTAAAACTAGATATTCATATAGAGCCATGAAATTGAAAACATTACACAATTTTCAACATTTAATGGGGATTTTATTAGGCTCAAGAGATAATTATAGAGGGGTGAGATATAGACAAATTGTATGTATTGTTACTCACTGACAATACAAAATTGCAGATGTCCATGGCACAAATTCATCTTCTCTCACCTTGGAAAATCTCATTGACTCCTTTTTTCACCAATCTTCGAGCAAGTTTCCCTCTTTGAGCTCTCATTTATGCTATTGTCCTCCCAAGTTCTCATTGCATATCCCTTGTTGATATCTTCACTACAACCTTCATTTTTTTAATGGGTTTCCTTTGGAAGGCCAACCATAACAATGGTTTTCTTCCATTTACAACTTTGCTGGAAAAAAACAAAGTGAAATAAAACAAATGGTATTCTTATTACAAAATTTACAAGAGGTAAAACAACCAAGTGCTTATTACAAAGTTTGGTGAGGATCCAATTCGGATCACACCTCCTTATTTGCAGGATTTTGGTCCCCAAAAGTTGGACCATTAAGGAGATGGAAGTACATGGCCTCCAATTGTCGCTCCATATCCACCATTCCATTGCCGACGAAGGTTGCTTGTTTTTGTTTGTCTGAGGAGTTACTCTCTCTCTCTCTCTCTCTCTCTCTCTCTCTCTCTCTCTCTCTCTCTCTCTCTCTCTCGTTGTTCTTGGATGAAGTATGCATTGCCCCCCCTTGACCAAGAAATGTTTGTTTTCCATCATGTAGAAGATATCATCCCTATCTCATGGGTATGGAATACCAAACATCACTCCACAGACGTCTAATGGTGCAACTCACATTGTACTTCATCAACATAGCTATCACTAATGGAAAACTTGATTTTACATTTCTAAGTGATTCTCATAACAATTTCCAGTTGCAACCATGCTAGTGAGGTTTCACTAGATCATAAGTTTCTATACCAAGCTCATCAACTAATGTTTTAGAAACCAGATTACATTGAGAATCACTATCAAATAGAGCATTTAACTTTTGGTTCTTCACATGAACTTTGATTCAGAATAACTTATGTTCATCTCCACTTTCCTTTGATTATTTCAATGTGTTTCAAACTACAACTTCATCCAGATCAAAGGTTCTTTCTACCACTTATTCTTTTGTATCAATAGCTCCCTTTGTTTTCCCCTTGGACTTTGGACACTTTGGCTACAATTCTAGATAAAGTTTCCAACACTTCTCTTCTGTGTACCCATCCACATCACAGTGCTTGCAATGCCTATTAGTATCCTTCCTTTTTTTCCTTGTGGATACCATCCTCTTGTCTCCCCTCTTATTAAGTTTATTCTTGGTCCATATCTCGTTTCCCCTTCTTGGAGTCCAATTCAATGTAGAGATCCTTATTACTTACCTCATCTATGCTTTTCACACTAAGAAGCTACAATTGTCTTTGGATATGGTTGAGAAGTCCTCCAATGTAGTTCAACACCACCCTTGTCTCTTCTAAAGAGATACCCAACTTGATGCTATGCCTCATGAACTCAGAAGTGTATGCTTACACCCCTTGTCCCTATTCTTGCTGAAGGTAATACTATTTCATGGTTTTCTCCTCTTCATAACCTATGGGATAAAATTGTGACATCATTAATGCCTTGAAGTCCTCCCACTTTGTAATGATGTGATTTTTTCCTATCCTCAATGCATCCACATAACTCTCCCACCACAATAGAGCATGTCCAATCATCTTCAAAAGAAATATTATGTTTCTTGGATTTGATAAATACCAAAGTAAAATTCCATTTGTTTCAACCGGCTATTCAAGACTTCAACATTAATTTGTCCGGACTTGAACATTAATTTTTCCATCATACATGGGTATTTCAAGTTTTTCTTCAACTTTGAGAGGAATATGGGAAGATGAAGAAAAAATGGTTTTTACCCTAATCATTGCACATGGGCTCTTCTTGGTGTGACTTATCTTCTTCATGCTCGGTCTATGTTGAGTTTTCTTCCCTTTATTTCTTCACCAACAATTGGGTCACCAATTCTATAACTGTAGCAATGTTATGCTTCGACCAAGAAAATCTGACCTATAGGTATTCCTTGTCATGTTCTTCATGAGAACTCCCCGCCATTGATGGTACTCTGTTTCTCTATAGGACTGGCAACAATGCTTTTCCACTACTTTGATATTGCTCATAGGTGTTTACCATGCAGGTGTTTTCCAAGTCTTTTGAACTTGTTCTGATATCATATGATCTAAAAATGGTGGGCCTATGATTTCATCAACACAGTTTCTTTGCAGAATTGATTTTAGTTCTCTATTGAAGGGATCAAATCCAAGATACAAGAATAAATTTGAATGTAGGCCCAAATGAAATTTGAAGTACATTATGCAACCTGTGTATAAGATAAGAATAAATAATGTTGTGTGTAATGTGTTTTCCAATGAATGCTACAAACAATAAATACTCAAACCTCCATCAAATCGTTGTATTTATTAGGTAGAATTTGACAAGGAATAAACCAACAAACACCAAGCTAATGTTGGAGGGGACTCAATTTTTAAAATGCCAAGAATATTGCCAAACATATGCATCAATGCAGGTCAATTTCCAACTCATGAAATCCCTCAAAAGCAAGTTCAACTACCTTTTTTTTTGTATGAGTGGAGCTTTTCTAGTATGGAGGGTGAGTTTGATCTAACTCCACCATTTGATGTTTCCCCTTCCAAATATGTAAACGACTTTGTCAGTGGAAAATGAATCATGAGTAAAATGCACAAGCCTGGAGCTTATGAATCACAATTGTTGTAGGATCCACCACTAACCACGAGACACGACAAAAGACAAAACACTTTATTGAGAATGTACATTATTGTAGGTTCTTGCACTGCCTAAAGGGTATGGTCATAGGTGTATTCTCCAATGTTTAATAGAGAACAAAAGGCAAACCAGTCATTGTAGCATGTGGGTCGAATAACATAACTCATGCCATTCCAATAACCAATTAATACCTCTAGCAAGAAAACAATGACAAGGAATTCAATGCAATCCAACTGCATAAAGTATTCACACCAAATTGATTAATTTGATAACACTGAAAAACAACGAGTTACTGAATGGAATGACCAATTATGATTAGGCAAATTGATTCCCTCAAATGGAAAATGATTTACTCCAACAATTACCCATTTGAATTATAATAACAAATTCCCATCGATCTATATTTTTTTATTGATTTCATGAAGAGAACAATCCCAATTGTTTTCCTTAATTAATCAAACTCAAAACAGAAATGGATGTTCATATACATCTACATAATTGAAAACATTACACAAATTTGAACATTTAATGGGGATTTTATTAGGCTCAAGAGATAATTACAAAGGGGTGAGTTATATACAGATTTTGTGTATTGTTACTCACTACCAATACAAATTACAAATGGCCATGTCTCAGAGTCACATTTGCTCATTTTGGACAGGCTCCTTGACTCTTTTGTCCACCAATATTCAAGCAGGTTACCCTCTTCTAGCTCTCATTTATGCTATTGTCCTCCCAAGTTCTCCTTGCATCTCCCTTGTTGATCTCTTTACTACATCGTTCAATTTTTTAATGGGCTACCTTTAGAAGGACGACCATCACAGTGGTTCACTTTCACTTCCAACTTTGAAAAAAAAAATAAACAAAGTCAAATTAAAAAAAATGGCATGCTTATTACAAATTTACAAGAGGTAAAACTGTCGAGTTCTTATTACAAAGTTTGGTGAGGATCCAAGTTGGATCAAATTTAGGCCATGTTTGGAATTGTGAGGAGGACAATAGTTTCTCAATAGTTTCATCAACATTGTACTCCAACTCATGAATTGATCATTGATCTCTTCTTTACTATTAGGAGTTATTTATCCTTGGATGCTAAGAGAGATTCCACCTCAGCTTTAGTTTTCACTCTTGCCCCTAGTAAGAACCATCTAGAGGCCATTTCATATCTCTCCCCAAGTTCCTATCAATTTAACTTGTCATTATCCAAGGGAAATTATCTAACAAGTTCTCTAGGTCGACATTGTCATTCCCTCTAAGGATGATAGCCATTGATCCTTCATAATTACAACCTATAACACTACTACATTGTGATTGTATTTATAGTTGACTCCTTACAATATGTAGGGTTTTCCCTTTCTTGTTCCCTTAGCTTTAGGTTTTGTATTGTACCTTTGGGATATGAATTTTGTAGCAAAATTATTACCATTTTATTATATTGTACTTCCCAATCTCATTGGGAAGTGACTTTAGCACTCCCCTTATTTCCATTTTGGTATGTTTTTCTTTCTAGTCCCATTTACCTATTTTAGTCATTAGTGGGCATTAATATAATTTTATTTTATTTATTATTTATATAACGATTGTAATAATAATAATAATAATAATAATAATGTACTAATACACTGCTAAGAGTCATAACCCTTCATTATAACCTTTCACCTCATGACCCATCAATGTGTATATATAACATCATGTAATTCATAATTGTAAATCAATATATTCTATGAATTCAATCATTATGTTATTCATTATTTTATATTTCCCATTTGAATTTTAATTATTTGTCCTTCCTATGTTGGATACAATATGTCATCATGTAATTTATTGTAAATCAATATGTTCTATGAATTCAATCATTATATTTTTCGTTATTTTATATTTCCTATTGGGGTTTTAACTATTTGTCCTTATGTTGGATATTCCTCGGTAATTCAACTTTGTTCATTTCATTTGGTATCAAAGCCATGTTTTGATCCTAGCCTTTGGACACACCTTTTCAAACCCTATTTGATTCGGTTTTCTGTCCACACTCACTTTTCTCAGAGTTTCTATAATCCCCATATATTTGACAACAATTGACCCTAGGCCATTTACAATTCAAAGTTATCGTTGAAGAAATAGGCCATTCTATGCAAGTTCAAAGAAAACTAGAGATCAAATCAAAGTATTAAAAAAAAAGAAATTTCAAGATATCTTATATGTGGACAAATATCTATTCAATCAACATAACAACACATGATTATAAATAGATTTAAAAAATGAAAAAAGGACAATATTTGCAAGCAAGTAGAACCATCAACAAACATGATTGTTCCTTTGCCATTCAAAATTTTGTTATTGCACCCTTTAATGTGAGAATATATATCAATACATTGTAGAATGATTCACTAGGAAAAGGAGAAGAGGTCATATTAATGTAATATATCATTTCAGGGTTGTCATAGTATCTTCAAGCCACCATCGCACTACACCCCAGTTGCTACCACTTTCCAATTTTCGTGGATAGTTCTATTGGTCACATTTGAAATCATTCCTACTACCACTCTAGCAGTCACTAGCCATCATTTTGTAACACTTAGCTAACATCTACATGGGTTCTCTCTACCTCTATATGTGAGTCTGCTCACACCTCCATCATCATTCATCTATCCACCTTTGTAGCCTGCAAAACAATAAACATGTGACTGGTCTGCATCATGTACGTATGAGAATAAAAAATATTGACCAAGCCATAATTTCATTGAGGTCACGACCCTTTTAAAAGGTTTATATCTGGAGAATACTAAATTATAATATAAATTAAAATTATGTTCTTATATCAAGGGTTGTAGGTGTGAGGGATCATTCTCTATAGGAAATCCTAAAACAAGTTATGCTTAGGGACTATGACTAGCCACCAATAATCAAGTTGAGGTTCATGATCTTCTTCAAGGACTCAAATGAATTGATTCTCTCTATGTAATGTCCCTAGTGGTAGTGGGAGATTTTACAATTCTTATCAATGTCATAAACAAGAAACATATCTCAATTGACAATTCCCTAGCTTTATCAATATCTAGAATCAAAGTGAAATCTTCTCGATTTGAAAATATGGAGTTTTATCATATTATGAGAGAGCTTAATTAGAAAGTAGATGTGCAAGCCAATTGAGCAACGTAACTAGGAGAAGGATACTTGGAAAAAAATGGGGAGCTCTCATACCCCCCCGATGCTCTAAGTTTTGATTAATGGGTCCCATGGTTCTAATCAATTTATTTGGAAAAGCATGTCCCTCGCCACGTTGCAAGGCATTCAAGGATTTTGATTGAGGCAAGATTAAGGCATTTAAGGTTAAGTCCAAGCATAGATGGGCATCATACATGCAATTTTTTCCCCTATCTCGTCTCTATGAACACAAGTGTATTAGATTAAGGTTTGAAGGTGGGATAATGGGGGAAAAGATGTGAATCCCTCACTCGTATTCATTCTCTAACACTCCCACACAAGGCTTGATTGTTCATATCTATTAGGCATGGGATTGTTGGAGCATGGCTCTTTTGTTGGTCGTCTTGTTAGTATACAATGTGGCTCGATTGGTCACTTATTGAATACAAGGTATGTCATTCTTCGATGTCAAGGTTCAAGGGAATTTTTTGGTTATTTAAATGGTGAAGTGGAGATTCTCTAATGGGTATTTCAGTTATTTTGTACTTGTTTGATGGTTATTCTTTGTATCTCCAGTTTATTTTGATAAGTAGGAACCTTTGAGGAATAGACTCTCTTTGTTTGTTGGGTTAATTTTACTTGATGGAGGGTACTTGGACTCTATCTGTATTCAAACAATGCATCATTTTTGTGCATTTATCCAATTGGTTAGCTACAAGAAGTGGAGGCTGGCGCAACCCAGTCTTAATCAATTTATTCATCTTTTCCATTTTCATTTGCCAACTCTAGGCATTCCAAGTCTTAGTGGACTTCCCGTGGTGTCATGGGAAATGTCAGCGGGACATATATAAAATTTAGAGGATCCTTCAGAGGCAGGAAGAGTATATTAATGACAATAACACCTCAATACTCTCTTTGACAACTTTAGCTCAGTCATGAACATTAATACAACTCTTGGAACTTTGTGGTAATTGATCCTTTAATGCAACATAAGAGGAAAATCCAAGCATTGGAAGCAAAATGCTCATATCTAAGGACCACAATTAACAACCTCCTCAAAGGCTCTCAATCTACAACTTCAAATCACATAATTTATTTAGGCTCGACTTCAGGGGGATTCAAAGAAGACACATTTATCAACAGTTTGAAGACACGGAGTTGGAGAATCCAAGATCGTAGCAGGCCAATGGTAACCCATACAAAGCTCAAAGAAAGCACACCTTTCATTAATTTCAGTGGTTATGTTTTGCAAATCAGTTCTTATTTTAGATGTTTTTTTATCGATTTTATACTTGTAGCAACACCATGAAATCCTCAGTGAAGGATTCAAGTTACTTTTTTTAACATTTTTATATGGTGGAAATGTTGGTGTTTAAACCCAGGCTTAGACTCCATATTGTATTAATATGTTGTATAGTGAGGCTACAATTTTTTTAATACAAAACTTTTACCCGCTATTATTTTTTTTTAAATGTTCGTTTATATTATAAAAGTTATATAATATTTTCTGCAATGAGTTAAAAAGTGGACAAACTCAACCTTTCTGACAAGTCTATTTTTTTTCCAATGAGGCAAAGTTTTGCCTTGATCCATTCTTTTTTTTTTTTAAATTTCGACAATTTGGGTATTCTTAAAATGAGTTAAAACCCCTAAGGGTGACATTCCTTGGTCAAAGTTCACATCAATCAAGTGGAACTATACCTTTTAACAAAATTACTACCAAAGTTTAGGAAGAATTTAGATGGAAAAAATGGTTGAATTTGCCCACTTTTTAACTATATATATATATATATATATATATATATATAATCAACGGTGGGCCTAGTCCATTTACTTAATATGAATCCTTTACGAAATTGAATTTTGTTCTCGTTTTTTTTTTAATGAATACCTTGTTGAGGAAAATGTATGAAGAACCTCACTCCAACATTTTTGAATCTTACTAGGATAGGGTAAGATAGTTGGGATTATCACCCGGGGTTTATAGTCTAAGACAAAATTATCAATTGATTCTCGAGCAATAAGTACAAGGAATCAATGTTGTCTTTTATAATTAAACAGTGCAAAAGAATAAAGTGAAAAATGTATATGTATTGTGTTTTAAGGATTAAGGAACAAATGAAATACAAATATGAAAATAGTATCAGAAAATACACATGTGAGACCAAAATCAAAAAAGTGATTTTATTAATTTCATTCCAAATTACAATCATAACCCCTTTTCAAACCCCTACGAGGATATGGACCAAGATCACATTTAGAGATCTTCGATGGGAACCATACAAAAAGACTCTGACAACAAGAGAGGAATGAGACTAGAAGTTCGGATCAACTTAGCCATGAAAATATCATTCATTGACTCTGCAAAATATTCCCTATCAGTAATGAAATCTAATTCATATACAAATCAAAATACACAGACTATCAAGCTCATATGATCAACCTTTCACGAATAAGTTGTTGAATATGTATCTCAATCCTTGAATCTTTCTATCTTCAATAAGACCATGTTGTCAACAAGAGGGTTAAGACTCTAAGATAACTCAAAATGAATTAAAGTAAGTAATCTCACAAGAATAAGAGAAGACCTTATATCAAAAAATTCTTCATTTTTCTCTCCCCTTTGTCCCTTCCTTTGATCAGCTTTTATTTTCCTCAAAATAAGTTATGGTATTTTTTGTTATCACATATAGTTGTCAAAGGTAGCAGGTCGTCCAAGTTCGTGGTTTGCACAGGAAGCGTCCAAACGCGGCATGTTCGACAACACAAGTATTCCAACAGAGGACGAACACCTTCAGTAACCACTCACATAACCAGATCAAAGATCAACACACCGATATTTTCACATGGTAAAACCCCTAAGGGGAAACATCCATGACCCCAGCCAACACGACCACTTGAAGAAGTTTATTAATGCAAAGAAAAATATTACAGAGAGATTTTACAAGAGAGTTTCTCACAACTGATCATTGACAAATGACCCTCCATGCTCTTTAAATAGAGATCATGGACCAATCGAGTGTTAAGCCATGGATCAATGGTCATTAAGATCGAGGAGAGTATGAACCGTCGGATCAGTCTATGTCGGGAACATATCGTGACCGTCGGATTTCCTAACTACAAATGCATACTAATTCATACTAAAGAAACACACTTTTACCTAACGACACATTAGACCAAGTAGATCTTAACTAACTCCTAAGTGTCTAAATTTCCTAACATCCCCCCTTAAGAACAACTTGGGATAGGATTGAAGGATTTACAATAGTGACACAATAGGAGAAGGAAGGAGGCATTAGATCCTATCCCCCCTTAATGACAACTTCTTGAACTCCTAACATAGATCGAAGTTTGGAAAACTTCGCTTCTGTAAGAGACTTTGTGAAAATGTCTGCAACTTAATCTTCTGTAGAACAAAAGAGCACTTCAATAACTTGATCATGAATGATCTTTCTGATGAAGTGCATGTGGAGCTCGATGTGTTTTCTATGTTGATGTTGAACTAGGTCTTTGGCGATCTTAATGGCACTCTGATTGTCGCACCAAAGGCTGGTCAGATGTTGTTGCTGGAATCCAAACTCTGAAAGGATTTGTCGAAGCCACAAGGCTTCCTGACTTTCATTTATAGCTGCTCGGTACTCTGCTTCTGTTGAAGAAAGTGCAATAGCCTATTTTTTCTTATAGGCCCAAGTGACAGGTCCTGAACCAAGGCTGAAAACATAAGCTACAGTAGACTTTCGATCATTAGGGTCGTCGGCCCAATCTGAATCAGTGAAACCAACCAATAAAGGAGTCCCCCCTGAACTGTAATGTATCCCGAATTGAACTGTACCATGGACATAGTGAAGTATCCTTTTATCTACTTTCCAATGGATTTCATGGGGTGTTTTCATATACCAGGCAACAAGACCAACAACAAACGAAAGATCAGGATGGGTATGAGTCAAGTATAAGATGTTGATTAAGGTTGGTTGTCATTGATATCAACCCTTGAAGAAAGCCCCGTAGCACAAAGGTTTGGGTAACGGAACTAATATTGTTTGATGTAAATATGAATCATTATTGTTTTGTCATGGTTTATAAGAAGTAAATATGGATGAACTCCAAAGTGGTCCCCTTATGGTGAAATCCCTCACGAGAAGATGTTTTGCGGAGTAAGAGAACCCATGATTAATTATGGAATAATGAGATGAAGGACAGTGAATTTGTCAGGGAACCTATCCTAGATAGATATTTTTCATCATGCCATTTATGATGGTATGTATAACGTCACATAACTCCTCACGGTTAGAGAGTTATGACCATGTGAAGTTGGAGAACCCAGGTTTGGGTAATGGACCCAAGTTTGTTTGATGGATAACGGTATG
>JZKD02S1675306.1:313817-356878 GCA_000966675.3 Picea glauca
TGATGCATGGTTGATGCATGGTTCAGATTTATTGGTACAGGTTTATAGTTGTATATCTCACAGTGATAGTGTGACAGTGGTTCCATCATTCTACTTCTACTTCAGGGTGGCAGGACGGGGCAAGGACAAGTGATTGTAGCCACCTTCCGGTTGTAGCCAGATAACATAGGGGGTTGTAGCCTCCTTCTGGTTGTAGCTAGAGAATTGGGGAATTGGAGCTTCCCTCATGTTGTAGTCTGGTAAACTAGGGGGTTGGAGCCTCCTTCCAGTTGTAGCTGGAAAACAAAGGAAGTTGGTGCTTCCAATGAATTTAATTCTTCAATACATATAAGAAAAAACATTTTGTGGTTTTCTTCCAATTTGGGTTTCCACGTAAAACATTGATATACTGTGTATGTGTGTGATTGTTTATTTCTTATTGCTCATTATTGGATAATAATTCTACATTGATATAACATTTGAAGAAAAAGAATTATAATTACGCTATTACTGATTCACCCCACCTCTCAGTAATCCAACATAAGAGGCTATCAACTAACTGACGGTATAGCGTGGCATCAATTTCAGGAGAAGTACAGGTGGCAGTAAGCTTGACTCTGGACTGGAAGGGACAAGCGGTTGGTTTACAACCATCCATGTGAAAGTGATGAAGAAGGTCACAAGCATACTTAGACTGGGAAATAAAAATCCCTTCATTGGTTTGCAAAACTTGGAGGAGAAGGAAGTAGTGCAAAAAACCTAAGTCTGTCATTTCAAATTTCTTCTTAAGGCTTTGTTGGAGGTACCTGCAGTGTTGATCACTCCAAGTTGTACAAGCTTATCTTCCTCTCTAATCAAAGCAGCACAAAAGGACTCGAGAGTGGGTTTTTCATAATCTTTTCCTAGAGCCTCTCTCATGGCATAAAAGGTAGATACAAACACACAATATGCACTACCTAGCTTAGAAAGAATAAGATAGATGCAGCGCTCTTCCTCCATTTTTATCTTACATTCTTCACATAAAACTCTAAGTGTTTTAAGCCTAGATAGATAGTCTCCAAGACAATAAAAATCACTTGGAATCAAGGTCAGTACTTGATTTTCTAACTGTTGTGCTCAAATAATATTGAGTTTACCAAACACAGATTCAATCTTATCCCAAGTTTCTTCGGGATCATCAATTTCTTGGAGGTGGTATCTTAAATTAGGAGAGATGGACATTATGATTAGTCCACGTGCTTCATCACTCCTATTAGCCCATTTGGATTTCTTATCATCATCAGTGGGTTATTTTTCCTTTCCCAAGGATCTGGTACAATCCTTTACTTCTTAATAAATCTTCCATATGATATTTTCATTGGAAGTAGTTGGTGTTGGTAAGAAAAACATTACTTGTAGAAGCCATATTAAATATGCAGATAATATGGATTTGAAAACTAAAACTAATGATGTGGATGGAAAGAGCTCAAAAATTTATGCGGTTTTAAAAACAATGGCACTGAAAACAGACTTTGGATGTGAGAGTTATGTCCTTTTAAAAAAAGGCATAAACGGTAACCAAATGACCACGTGATAGTGTAAGCTGCTTTATGAAATGACCCACTTTTATAAAGAGAAGTGGGGATCACTTTTACAATGAAGTTACTTTATAACATAAAATTTGCATGCAAAATAAATAACTCTAAAATAAAATATTAAAGCTACTTATAGTGATTCACTTTTATACTTGAAGTGAAATAAAATTTACAATTTTGTCATGAACTTTTTCAAAAAAGGTAACAAAAGAGAGACTTGAACCCAAGACCTCTTACTTAATAAGGCAAATTTTAACCAAATGGTCTAGCAAAACATATTGTAAAGTTCAGAAGGAGGATTGGGGTTGTTGTTGTTGTTGTTGAAGACGGCCTTGGAGAGCATGCTAAAAAAAACTCTTTTCACACAAGAAAACAATTATGCTTCTCGATGACAACAAGGGTTAGATCTCGGTTAGTTTACCCAAAAGATGCACATTTTTCTATCTTTTTCTGATTTGTTGAGATCGCACAGGGCATTGGGCAAAGAGAATACACAGATCTAAAATAGTAGCAACCCGAAAACAAATAATATCAAACTGAAATAAAACCAAAATAAGACTTTGGAGAAATTTTAAAAATGTGTATTCAGACTTTATACCTCCGGATCTGACTGTAATGGTCGTATCTTGGGCAAACGGAAACCTTTTAGAGTGAAAATAAAAGTGTTGCTGACTGAAACGAGTGCTCCAAACGCAATGGAACAGTCCTATCAGCCCAAAAATGTACGAAAATGACAAAAAATGGAGATGAGACAACTCGGCTTCACGATCTCGATCTACAACAGGAGTGAGTCTTCAAACAAGCTCTGATACCATGTTTGACAACACAGGTATTCCAAAAGAGTACAAACACCTTCAGTAACCACTCACATAAATAGATCAAATATCAACACACCAATGTTTTCATGTGGTAAAAACCCTACAGGGAAACATCCACAACCCCGGCCAATGCGGCCACTTGGAGTAGTTTATTAATGAAAAGAAAAAGATTACAGAGAGATTTTACAAGAGAGTTTATCGCAACTGATAATTGGAAAATGACCCTCCATGCTCTTTAAATAGAGATCATGGAACAATCGGGTGTTAATCCATGGATTAATGGTCGTTAAAATCGAGGAGAGTATGAACCGTCGAATCACTCTATGTCGGGAACATATCGTGACTGTCAGATTCTTAACTACAAATGCATACTAATGCATACTAAAGAAACACACTTTTACCTAATGACACATTAGACCAAGTAGATCTTAACTAACTCCTAATTGTCTAAATATCCTAACACAGCATTCAAAGCAGTCTATTTTGGGCTGAAATACAAGCAGCGGTCAGGTTCATTTTTCAACGGCGGAGATCCCATGAGCAGTTCAGATCAGCGACTCTCGGGCATGTGGAATTATAAATTTTCACAAGGTTTAGTTCCAAACATAAGCCCAAAAATTAAAAATCAAGCATCGTGTGTCCTTCTCCAGCGGACGTGCACGATTTACTTCAGATTTTGGGTTTCGGGAGTTTTGGCACTTCTCCTCTCCATTTTCTCTGAAGTGATTTTCCCTGAGTGCACAGGTCTCTGTTGCGTGTCTATACCATCAACGACCAGGGTTTCATCTTTATATCTCTTTGGCGCTTTGGACAACTCTCGGTCAATGGCTCCTCCATCCCCTCACTCTCGAGTACGTGGATCTATTTCATGTGTCTGTATCCAATGGATGATCATGATTTGCTTCCCCATTTTAGGTTTCGAGAGTTTTGGCTCCTCTCTTTTTGGTTTCCTCCGGAACACATTCCCGTGGAGTGCATGGTTCTATGTTGCATGTCCTCCCAGATCTATCAACTCAGATCTACTCCAGACTCTGGAGCTTCAGCGTTCTTGCTCCCTCCTTGTTTGCAAATTCCCGAAGTGTTTATGTTGTAGAGTTTCAGTTCTTTCGCCACCTGTCCATCTGGTGCTAACACATGGCACTCAGTCCAGGCACCTTTGGGCATATCATCTGCTTGTTTCCAAGTGATGTGTGTCACCCTCCTTTCTGCGACACATCAACATAGTGACGTCAGGTGACCACGCCAGCTTCGGGAAGTCATTCTCCGAAAAATATTCTTATTCAACATCAAATCTCTCTGGCACCAAAATTGGCACCTCCTCCAAGAATAATTAAATATTTTCTAAAGTTGGTGGGCAGGTAAAGATTTAGCAGTAACACTAAAATAGCGAGACTGCCCAGATATCATATTGCGACCAAACCAATGGCCACACTCCATTTTGAGGCCGCAACATGCTCGGACGTTAAAATATTTGAGCGGGATGAAATTTAAACTGTGGTTTTTGGGGAAAGCGATGTGGTGAAAGGTGGTGCATTTCGGGCTCAAAAGAAGTATGGTTCCAAACTTCGTTCAACAGCTTTGAATTCGTGTGCTCATTCAGCATCATACCCAATCACAGCAACTGGTCACCCCCTAGTTATCAGGCCTTGTCTCAATCCCGACGAGATATCAATTAATGGACACATGGACTGGTGGTTGAAACATTGACTGCCTCCGTAAATAGAAGCATGGAGAGTCTAGTTGTAGAGACAAAAAGATGTCAGGCCAAGGTACCACAAAGGGCAGTTGCTCCTACAGACCCATGCTGACCCAAGTTGCCTTCTGACAGAAGAAAGACACACGTGAAGAACCCTAGGATAGGAGCACCAACTTACACTCCTAATTTGTTGACTACTATTTTGATTATAAAATGTATCAGATGAAAGAGAGAGGGGGATTCAGAGGATGGAGAGCTGAGAGAGTTTTAGGAGCAGAGCTCTATATTTTTCAGTTTGTAAGCCTTGGGGCTTGGATTGTAAATATCATGTTATTGAAGATTCCTTTGAGTATTTTTTATCAAACTGTCTTCTTAGTTTACATGTTGTTCTGTTTTTCTTGTCTGGATGTAACCTCTCTGATTTATGGATTATTGAGGCAGTGGAGGATCTGTTTTCATCTTGCCCATCTTTCATGGTTCATCGCTCAAACATTTTTTGTCTTTCTTCTTGTCTGGATGTAATCTCTTTGATTTATGGATTCCTGAGGCAGTGGAGGATCTGTTGTCATCTTGCCCATCTTTCATGGTTCATCTCTTAGACATTTTTTGTTTTTCTTCTTGTCTGGATGTAATCTCTCTAATTTATGGATTCCTGAGGCGATGGAGGATCTGTTGTCATCTTGCTCAACTTTCATGGTTTATCATTCAGACACATTATGTCTTCCTTCTCCTCATCACCACATAAATCCTTTGTCTGATAATTATATTAAATGCCTTTATTATTCACGATACTTATGACTCCATATCCCAACGATCCCAACTGATCTACAATGACCTTTGTTATATTTTCTTTTCTTTGCAATATTTTCTCAATCCACCTAATCAAACCATTTTAATCCATTTTACTTTTTTTTTATGGGTACGGGGCTTATCCTCTTGCAGTCGGAGGGTGGTTCTCAGTGCTAACATTAATGGCATTGTTTCCAGGGATGGAAGTGAAGATATCTTCCCTGGGAGAATGACAACGAAAATATCTAGCTTTAGATGGTGAACTCAAGCTGGACACATTATTCTGATTGCTTATCTTTCACCATGGCGACTCCATTATTCAGAATTTGTCGGTGACTCCACTAGAATAAGATAAATCAATGGCTATCTTGGCTATCATGTCCAGGAGTTTTTCCCCACTAAATTTATCAGCCATAGTTGGTTATCCACATATTGTGCCTCAAATTGATGAATGGCAAGATCTGTTGCCAAGATTTTGTGAAGGTGAGAATGACGACCCTCTTGAACATCTTCTACGATTTCACGCTTTGATGCAGCGTATTGACATCCAACATGAAGACATACATATGAAGTTGTTTATGTACTCTCTTCAAGGATATTATCGTATTTGGTATCACTCTCTTGAGCTTTCTAGTGTTTCTTCACTTGAAGAGTTTCATGCATTTTTCAATATTCAATGTCAAAAATTTTATTCCTCTGAGTTAATTTATCATAGCTGTTGTGAGGAGTATAAACACTTTGTTTAGGATATAATTGATTCTTATGAAGGTTGTGAGAATGAATAAGATTCCTTGGATGAGGAATCAACTCTTTCTCTTCCCTGTTCATCTGCATCAGATGAAAGTTGTGTTTGTTGTCTCAGTAAGGAAGAAGAAAAAATTGAGTATGTTCTGGAAGCTGATATTCTTTGTAACCCTATCTCTTAAAAACCTAGATACGAGAAGCCTATTTTTGACTCATATGATGATGATAATATATTGCTTCATGGATTGAATCTTGAAAGGAAACTTGTGTTTAATAATGAAGAGCAATTTTCTCATGTTGGGCAGAAGATACCTTTTGGTATGTCATTCGAGACTCCTCCTTTATTTGATCATTATGGATATTGTTAGTCCCTAAAGTTGCACTTGACTATGAGAGGGAAATCTAGGGCATCATCAGGTTATTGCAATGGTATTTTTAAAGGGTTTTCTGAATAGGTTTTTAGAAAATGGTTGAAAGTTGGTTCAAGGGTTCAAAATAAACACATAACTCAAAATAAAGCCAGAAAATAACCCACTGATTTAGTGCATGGTAGTCACATTAATAGATCAAAAAATAAGGTAAATAAAGAAAGAAATATATGAGAGTATTCAATTTTCCAACCCCATATAGATTTCTTATTTCAAAATATCATTGAGAAACAAGAACATGTACTTGAAGGAAAATCTTCATAATAAACAAGAACAATAAAGTTTTCACTGTGTTAGTTAAAATCTGTTGGACAAATTTCTATTTTTGACACACTAGTTCAGTGGGAGTTAACTGACTAGTTTTATTTTGGACTTTCTATTTTTACCATCGCTATTATGCATGCATGCATTCCTAAGGAAAGCTAATTGCTTGATTGTTTTTCTTAATTATGGAATGCTTTGCCCTATATATGAGTGTATTCCACTCATTCATTGTATCATATTGATCATGATCTATGTATCAATCATCAGCTCATTGGAGTAGTGTGAATATATTTTATCATTCTTCCATATTGTATCTCTCTTCATTTTCTTGATAATCTTTGTTTGTGCATGCTTTAGCTAGATCTCCTATGCAGGTTTCCATGAAACACTGACAAGATCAAGAAATCAATGCATTGCAACAGAAAAAATGAATTCAAGTAAGAAAATAAATAGAATATAAAATGAAAGAAAATCTGACCATCAACATGCCCTTTCCATTTAGTATCAATCTGGAATATAAATTGTCTTACAGTGGATTTTCAAAATAGATCCCTGAATGTCCAACTCCTCCTTTAACTTCTCCTTCTACAGAGTTTATATAGAAACAATACATAATAATAAAGATCCAAAAGAAATGGATCTGAAAACCTCCTCATATATATTTAGTTTCTTGTTTCAAATAATCAAGGAGAATATCAAATCTGATCTCTAAATTGAATCGATGAGGTGGCTTGTCAATTGTTGTCCATGAGAGTTTTTAGGAAAATAAATCTGGCAAATTCCTGAAAAATAGGGTCCAACAATCTCTTCGTATCTCCCAAACGGTGATAGTTGTGTAAAAACCGAGATATTTTTTTGTGAATGGGCTTGTTCCCAACAAAAACCTCTTTTGGTATCTAAAAATCCATCTCCAGTTGTTCTGCAACCTTGTCCAAAATTAGTGACTAAAACAGGGAATTATTTATTGTGAAATCTCTGAAAAATAGGCCTCAAAGATATTTTCGAATCTCTTAAAATGTAATAGATGTGTAAAAACCAGGAGATTTTTTTGTGAAGGGGAATGTTCCCAAAAAAAACCTCTTTTGGTTTCTAAAAATTCATCTCCACCTGTTATGCAACCTTGTCCAAAATTAATGACTAAAACAGGGAATTATTTATTGTGAAATCTCTGAAAAATAGGCCTCAAAGATATATTAGAATCTCTTAAAATGTAATAGATATGTAAAAACCAAGAGAGGTTTTTGTGAAGGGTAATGTTACCAACAAAAACCTCTTTTGGTTTCAACGAATTCATCTCCAGCTGTTCTGAAACCTCTCTTGAGGATAAAGAATAAAACAGGGAAAAAAAACAGAGTATGCCTGTATTGATTTCTGCTCTTCTCATTTTTTGAGGTTGTATAAGCCAACTGTTGAGGCATCATATGAGGTTAATAGAATGGGTGATTTCAACTATGAGGCACCTATTGTGTTACCATAGGTCCATTGTATGCTATTCCAAAGAGATCAAGTGATATAGAGAAAAGAAAGGTAGATTGTTGGATGATAGAACTAAGTAAATGAGCATGTAAAACTAAAACACTTGCAACACTGGCATAAAATAAGTTGTTCCCAGTACCACTGACTGAATAAATTCGTGTATATGTAGTGTTTCCATCAAAAAACATAGTTACAGTTCCCAAAACAATTCTTCTTATTGTGTTAGCAGCTCCTTTACTTTGTTTTTTTCCTTCCTTGCTTTCACTTTAAATTCTGGATATTACTCTATAGGGGTAGGTAAATTTAGCTCTATATTTATTGGAAGCTTTGGTGGAATTCCTTCTAGGGAATTTAGGTACAGTTGTTTACTTTTTTCTCTATTTTTTACCCTTTGCATTCTTCTTAACTGTAGATCGTTGTTTCTTCTTGACTGGAGTCTGAACTGGGCTTGTAGTGTAATCCTCATATTCATCAATTTCCCTCTTTATATCTAGATTAGGATATATATCAATGTCTTCATTTGTTTTAGACTTCTTACCTCAACTAGTGGTAGCTTTCTCATGGTCTTCTCCTATAGGAAAATCTCCAATAGTTTGTTGAGTTTGCAATTTCCTCTTGTTGGCCTAAGTTACCCTAAATGCAGGTGACTCTTCTTTTATTAAGAATTTGATGGCTTGAAGAGTCTGTCTCTGTTTGGCTAATTTCTTCCCCTTGACAGTTTTGGATTTATTTGACTGTAAATCCAATTTTAAAGATTGGATTAACCAATCCCGGGATCTCTGGACTTCGTTTAAAGAGAAGACTACTAATGTTCTAATTAAACCCTAATGAAAGAGACTACCTTTTGTTGTAGCAGGATGAGATTGCAGCCACTTAGACATTTTGGATCAACTTTTTAGCAGAAAATAGGGCAAATTAAGAGGATAATCACCATTTATATGAATCCGCAGTCTGATATGATAGATATAAACCAAGGAAAACCTGCCTTCACATGTAATGTACCTGTGAATGATTAGCAAAGAAGTCTGTCATTCTTTCCTTACCCAGTTGTGTGGTATTCCCTTATTCCAGTTAGGGTTTTGTTTCTCTGGAATTAGAAACTAATTTACAAACTCCATGACCACATTATCCTTCTTCCACCATATTTCCCCATACACTAGCAATCTGTAGGCTTTAGCAATAGAATGTTTTGTCACATGCATCAGAATTTTTCCAACCACAGATTCAAAGACATCAAAATTATGTGCAAACACCATCGAAATCTGTTCATCATGCCCCTAGAATGTTGAGAAAAAATCGAACCAGCCAACGTCCTTGAATTTCTACACCATATGATGGAATGCTTCGAGAAATTATGTGCCTTCTAGCTCTAGTCTGGTTATCTGGCCACTCTTTTTGGGTGTCATACTGTTGATATGATCCTATAGACAATTCTGAGAAGATTGATGGTTGAATATTCAATTCTCAAGAGCTGTTAAAAATTGGAAGTCATCTCTTTACCTACAAACCCTGCATAGAATAACATACATACTAAAATAGGAAGATGATGATTTCATTCATGATAATTAGACGTGTTGATTTGATGTAGAGGTGGCAAGTACAACTCAATCCTTCGTATATAGTTGTTATCATAAAAATAGCAACCCGAAATATATCATAAAGAGGTATGCATATCCTTTTATCATGATTTAAAACATTGGGACACGATCTAGGCAGGGTAGCACATGCAAAACCATGATTATTCTCGATGCTGCATGAATAAAGCTATTCCTGTAGTGCCTTTTGTGACTTGGAAAAAATTGAAAATTCAAATAATGAAACAACAAGTGATGTGACAAAAAATCCTCATATCAAATCCTAATCTTTAAAAAATTCAAAAATCATTTAAAATGTGCAATAAAGATTGAAAAGTAATCTTCCAAGCCAAGAGGTAAAAACAAATTTTTAATAGAAAATAATGAAAAATGAGTAGGACAAGGACTAGGGACACCCAATCAGTCAAAAACAAAGGTTAGGGACTAATAGAGACAATGATGAAGATGTTGAGTTGTTTTTTGTCTTAGAAGAAAAAAGCATTAGCCGTCGTCCTTCTAATGAAAATGAAAGCTTATGCCAAGAGCAGCATGTTAAGGAGAAACAACCATCCATTTATATACATGAGGAGATTTTTTACCATCAACTAGCAGATGTTATCAGAGAGGGGAAAAGAGGACTGGATCAGTAGCCTACATCATCCATTTGCTCACCTGTACTTGCAACAAACATTCAACCATATGTGAACAGCTGCGAAGCAGAGCATGTTTTCTTTTATCGACCCAGTAGGTTTTATCACCTATTTTATGACCCTGTAGGGGAGTGCATGGAGTTTTATTTCCTCCATGTATTGAATCCTTCAATATTTATCTTACCTTCATCATCGAGAGGTAATCTAAAGAATGTAATTAATTTTCTGTCATAGTTTTATTGTCCATTGTTGATCAGTGACAGAGTAAATGAGTTTTCAGTTAGGAAGTTACTTGAATGGCTCTAGTAGAAGTTTGTTTTCACCTAGCACATTGTAAAAATTGGTTAGTTTAGGATTGTACATAAATAATCTCCTTCTGGAGCATGTGTGTTTATTTTCACTTTAAGTTGAGTAGTGTACATGTCAGCGTGTTGTCTTCTGCGAAATATATTTGATCTCGACTCCACATCCCAACGTCTAAGGCACTGGAACTGCTTGTTCTTGGCATCTCATAGGGAGCATGCCATCCCCTGTGGAGCCAAGTGTTATCACATATAGTTTTCAAGGGAAGTAGGTCATCCAAGTCCATGGTCTGCACAAGAAGCGTCCAAACGAAACATTCATAGCAGTCTATTTTGGTCTGAAATACAAGCAACGATCGAGTTCATTTTTCAATGGTGGAGATCCCAGGAGCAGTTCAGATCAGTGGCCCTTGAGCATTCGGAATTATAAATTTGCGTGAGGTTTAGTGCTAGAAAAAAACCCCAAAATTGAAATTCAAGCGTCGTGTGTCCTTCTCCAATGGATGGGCACAATTTACTTTGGAGTTTGGGTTTCGGGAGTTTTGGCACTTCTCCTCTCAATTTTCTCCGAGGTTATTTTCCCAGAGTGCACAGATCGTTGTCGCGTGTCTATGCCTTCAACGAACAGGGTTTCAACTTCGTATCTCTTTGGCACTACAGACAAATCTTGTTCAACGTCTCCTCCATCCCCTCGCTCCCGAGTACGCAGTTCTCTGTCACGTGTCCGTCTCCAACGAACGATCATGATTTTCTTTACCATTTCGGGTTTTGGGAGTTCTGGCTCCTCTCTTTTTGGTTTCCTCTGGAACAAATTCCTACAGAGTGCATGGATCTCTGTCACATGTAATCCCAGATATAGCAACTTAGACATGATTCAGACTCCAGAGCTTCGATGTTCTCACTCCCTCTTTGTTTGAAAATTCCCAAAGTGTTTATGTTGTGGAGTTTCAGTTCTTTGGCCACCTGTCCATTTGGCGCTGACATGTGGCACTCATTCCAGGCACCTTTGGGCATGTCATCCGCTTGTTTCCAAGTGATGCATGTCACCCTCCTTTCCGCGACACATCACCATAGTGACGTTAGGTCACCACGTCAGCTTCGAGAATTTGTTCTCCGGGAAATATTCGTGTTCAACATCAAATCTCCCTAGCACCAAAACTGGTGCCTCCTCCAAGCATAATTAAAGAGTTTCTAAAGTTGGAGGGCAGGTAAAGCTTTAGTGATGGTGCTAAATTAGCGGGACTTCCCAAATATCATATCACAACCAGACCAATGAACGCACTCCATTTTGGGGCTGTAACGTACTTATACGTTAAAATCTTTGAGCGGGCCGAAATCTAAACCGTAGTTTTTGGGGAGAGAGACATGGAGAAAGGTGGTGCATTTCGAGCTCAAAAGTGGTATGATTGCAAACTGCTTTCAAAAACTCTGAATTTTCATGCTCATTCAGCTTCATACCCAATCACAGCAAGTGGTCTCCCAGTTATCAGGCCTTGTCTCGATCCCGAGGATATATTAGTTTATGGACACAGTGACTGGTGGTTGAAACATAGAATTCCTTCGTAAATATAAGCATGGATGGTCTAGTCGTAGAGACAAAAATATGTCAGCCTAAGGTACCACAAAGGGCAGTTTCTCTTGCAGACCCATGCTGACCCGAGTTTCCTTCTGACAGAAGAAAGACACACGTGGAGAACCCTAGGATAGGAGCGCCAGCTCACACTCCTAAGTTTTTGACTATTGTTTTGATTATAAAATGCATCAGATGAAAGAGAGAGGGGGTTTTAGAGGCTAGAGAGCCAAGAGAGTTTTAGGAGCAGGTCTCTATATTTTTCAATTTGTAAGCCTTAGGGCTTGGATTGTAAATATCATGTTATTGAGGATTCCTTTGAGTTGTTTTTATCATATTGTCTTCTTCTTCTTCTTCTTTTAAGTAAAAAGGTGAATCCTGTTATATTAAACCTTCAGAAAAATAAATACACTTGACATACAGGTGCCAGTTGTCCTGCCTATGCAGGAATCTAGGACAGTTGGCCTATCCACAGTAGCATGCAAAATCAAACACCATGTTTCGCCACCCTGCCCGAAGGAAACCAGGGTGCATATCCATCTTCATCAGTAGTTTGGTAAGGCCTGTACTAACACTAACTAAGCTAATAACTAAAGAGATACAACTCTAATAAACAGCAAAAGAAATGGAGTTGGAGACCATGTGAAACAGAAGAACCTATTCGTTGGAGTCCTCGCAGTCGTCCTTCGCCTTGCCGCCATTGACAGGAATAACATAGGGCTGAGCACAAGTGGGGCATTGTCACCGAGGAGTGGCACTGGAGTAGGCTGCGTAAAGCATGTCCAAGCATTGGCTAACGTGGACGGCTCTGAAAATTTGATCATCCACCAGACTGCATACCTCAAAGATCAGGTTCAGGTGCTCCGGGTGTAGGAGTGGTGGCGGTGGCGGCGACTTTGTTTCAGTGTTCGTTTCCTGGTGACCCTGTGTTATCAGATTGTCTTCTTAGTTTACATACTATTATGTTTTTCTTGTCTGGATGTAATCTCTCTGATTGTGGATTCCTGAGGCGATGGAGGATCTATTGTCATCTTGCCCATCTTTCATGGTTCATCGCTCAGACATTTTCTTTTTTCCTTCTTGTCTGAATGTAATCTCTTTGATTTATGGATTCCTGAGGCGATGGAGGAATTGTTTTCATCTTGCCCATCTTTCATGGTTTATCATTCATACACATTTTGTCTTCCTTCTCCTCATCACCACATAAATCCTTTGTCTGATAGGTAGTTTAAATTCCTTCATTATTCACAATACTTAAGACTCCATAGCCTAACGGTCCCAACTAATCTGCAACGACCTTTGTTATCTTTTCTTTTCTTTGCAGTCTTGTCCTGATCCACCTACTCAAACCATTTTAATCCATTTTACTTTTTTTTTATGGGTACTGGTCTTATCCTCTTGCAATCAGAGGGTGATTCTCAGTGCTAACAGTTTCAACCTACCATTAGTTAAGTCATAATAGACTTAATACTAGTTAGGGACAATTAATAATAATAATAATAATAATAATAAATGGTTTATTAAATAATAACTAATAGGTGGGATCCCTAATATTTTAAATCTTTTTAAGCTTGATTCCTTCCTTGTCGCTCCATAATTTATTTTTAAAATACATCATGCCACCACAAAAAATAAATAAGACTAGTTGTTCAAAAATGAAGATAATAGTATGAGGTTGTCCCAAAAATAACCAAAACACACAATTTTTCCTGCAATAATCAAAATCCATATTTACTATGAGAAGCAGTTTGCTTTTTCCCATTGCTTGCTCCCTTTTTCCCCCTGTCACTAATAGGGACCTCTAGCTAGAGTTAGACATGAGGTGGAACATGTAGATTAGAAATATTCGGATGAGGTTGGTAAGGGGGTATCTATGGTCTAGGATGTAGTTGGAATACTCCTTGACCCACCAGATTGAAGAACCCGGCTTGAAATAGATTATTCAACTCTTGAGGATCAACATCAAAGTAAATGGAGAATCTGGGTCTCTTGTCACCCCTTTGCCAAAAATCATTTATGCCCCTGCCTCTACCATGGATTCCTTTGCTAAAGAAATTCATTGTCTAAAAGAAAACTTAGATCAGAATATAGAACATGAAAGACTAATAAACCCTCAATTAACTTTGTCTAAAGATATACTCAAAACATTGGCTCTTATTATTTAACATAAAAGCATGCATGTCATTAATCCATTACTCTGTATACAATAATCATAGTCATTTTTCCAATTAAAATCCACAATTTTCGTTATCTAGAACATGGATATTTAATGAAATATGGGTTGTGATTTGGATTTATAATGAACAAAAAGTGTTATTTATGAAAATAAATTATTGTTGTTCTAAATAAGACCCATTCTTAACCAAGCTATTTTAATAATCACACCATCTTCATACTCAACTATAGGTCTCATTAATAATGTTCATTATTCTAATTCAGAACTTCTTTTCAAATTACAGGGTTTCTATAAAATCATATTTCTTTTGGAACATAACATGGAAAAAATAAAATGATTTTGGGAAAAAACAAGGGCTATATAATTTGAGTAAAATGAAATTATGGAGGGAAGTGATAATGATCAATGTTCTTTCCACATACAAATATCATCCATCAATCATCAACACATATGATCAATTCAAACCTTCAAAATAAAACTATGTATTTTTTCTTTTGGATTCTTAAAATTCTAATTCAAATGTATCAATAAACAACTTGAAAACTCCTCCTTATAACTTTTTGTAGTAAGGATCATATTAAGTTTCGAAACTTATCCATTTGAACCCTATTTTTCTCAAATAATATAACTACAACAACAAAATGAACTCATTCTAGGGCACAATAACTATTCCCACCTTTATTTTGATATATGTACTTTCCATATATATTGCCTAATGTCAAAATTGTGTTTTATCAAAAAGTGGCTTCCCTTTCAAAATATTTTTAAAAATGAGACTTAAAATCAATATTCCAACCCAATACCAGCCCAAAATATGATGTTAACTTCACACACATGATTATCATTTCCAGCCAACATTTCCAACAAGCAACTTGAATGGATGATGACAAAGTCGTGAAGACTAAAGGTAGGGTTTTAAATTTCTAAAAATATATCCGTGAATCCCTAAGAAAGCAAGTTGAGATAGGAGTGCAAGTTGAAACCCTAGGTTTTGAATTTCTTTAAAGTCATAACACTATAACTTGACATATGCAAGTGGATTGGTCTAGTAAGAGAGAAATGTATATGAGAGCAAGCAATCAAAATACAACAGTATGCACCAACAATCGTCACAACAAACTGAACTGATATTACAATGAACTTCAAAAGAATGTTTACAATTTCTTCTAGAATGAGATACAGAGGCGGTAAAAATGAGAAGGTTGGGAGTGAACTGCATACTTCTATTTGATTATTTTTTTTGGAACAAAATTCACAATCATAACAAGAAACCCACGGTGCCTAACAACAGGCCATAACCATAAAAAACCAAAATGCAAACAATAGTGATGAGACTGTTTTTCTCATTCAAAAGATATTTATTCCTTCAAACTCGACTATATACGTTTAAGTGCAAAACCTAGGTCGATATTTATCCCTATGATTCTAGTTGTTTTATATCAACTTCAAATAAAATAATTTACTATCCACATCATCTCAAAATCAATGCCCAAATAGAGATTCATTCCCATAACAAACACACAACATCCAAACAACTTGAGCCGATATTTAAAATTTATCAAAACAAAGCAAGCCATCGATGCCAGAAAAGTCGAAAATGTCCATACCTATCGAAATAAGCTAAATATCTATGTGAGATAAGCCCAAGATCGTTATCCAACCACAAAACCTTAGAATCTACAAACCCATGACTAACAATGGCAGACCATTTCCAACAAGCAACAATGAAAAAAGGCGGTATTCCTTAGGAGGGAAAACCAACAGAAAGTGCATTAACTCTCCATCAAATCACATTTCCTCAACATTCACCAAAACTCACCAACCTTTCACAATATCCAACCAAAATTTACACGGTGGAAAGAACTTATTCACCAGCTCGGACTCCAAATTGAGCTTTGGTACCACGCATATCACACTATTGAATTTTAAACCATAACATAGATCAACGCTATACCACATTTATAACTATTATAAGTTGTCACCACTCTATATATCAACTTACCAATCATGCAACGTGAGATATGAGATCCATAACATATATGAATTTAACTCTAAGTCGGGTTCATTCACACTTTGCATGTGACAACCTTATATAATATCATATATGATATATATGTGCATGGAATAAAGTTAAGTATTATTTTTAAATATGTCACAAGCCATATTAAAATCATGTAACTTGAAAACTTATAATCATAAGTGTTATAATTCTAGTGCAAAAGGCCTCTCACGCTTTTCCTTTCTTTTAATCGTGGCGACAACATATTTAATGCAATATGAAGATAAGGAGTCTCATAAGTCTCTAACGAAGAAACCATTTGTGCATATGAGAAGAATAGAATACCACATTGTATTTCAATCTATCTATTTGTTTGCAGGTTGCATTTCTTTCTAAAAAAAGGGAGCGAAATCAACTTAATACACTAAGGGGTCCCACCTACTAGTTAGATAATATAGTAATAGAAATAGTAGAGTGCATTGCAATCTTTTGTAGGTAGGATTCCTGTTGCGCAATTTTGCATCAACAACTGGTGACTCCATAGGGAAATATTCTTGTAGCAGATTATAACTCATGAATTCTGGTTTTGACAAAATCAGCAGGGGTGCGTAATAAGAAGTGATAGAAATAGACCAAGAATGAAAAGTTCTACAACAGGGGGAGATAACATGAAAATTGAAATGATATATGAAATGGGACTTCGTGGAGAAACTTATGAAAAGTGAGATATATGAGAGGGTTTGGTCCAGTTTCTATAACTAGCCAAGAAACAATAACATTTTCTTAGATGAAATTTCAACCTTGCTACAAATCTTACAAAATCATCTGATATGCTCTTATTTAAAATGGAATGAAGGGTAGAAAGGGAAAGGAGAAAAAGGGAGAGTCACGGCCATCTAGTTAGTAGCAAAGCATTTAATTGAAGGTACAGGAAATGTCTCATCAACATTTAAAGAAAAGAGAATCATAATATATTTTTTGTGTGTTTAATTTATAAACTAACCGACAATATTTGCAAACAATGAGATATCTAATGATTTGACTGATCCAGCTGACTCTGCCTCATCAACAGGTTCACAACCAGAAAATGCAAATAAAATTGATAAAATAAAACAACAAAATGTACTCAAAGTAAACAAGCAAGTATGTACAAAACGAAAAAGAAAAAAAAAATGTTTACAAAGAACTCAATCAACAATCAATTTGGTTCGACATAGTTCTTAAGATGTGAACCATTAGTACTATAGGAAAATAATTGATCATCCATATCCTTTAATAAGTATGAGTTGGTACCGAGGACATAAGCGATTTAAAATGAACCTAACCATAATTTCTGGAACTTTGAGTGTCTTCATTTTTCAGCATGAGCAGAATCCCAAGGTAACACTTTCTCATCAACCTTGAAATCAATAGATTTGGTCTTTTTATTAAAATATTTTTTCATTGTTTGTTGTCTTCAAAAGAAAAGGTTAATTAGTTTATCATAATATGCAAAACCCTTTCTAAATCGTTGAGCATTGTTCAAGCAAATCTGACCTCTAAAAGAAAGGAGAAAATAAACATGCAATCTAAAGCGAAAGACAAAACTAAATAAACTAAAAATCTAATTTACCCTCCCCCTTTTTTTATTATTTGTGTACAAAAGGAAGGGAAAAACATTCTTGGACTCATGTAAGATGACATTTTACATAGATAAATGCATCATCTGTTTTAGATGGATGATTAATGATTGAAAAGACGATGCATGAAGAATGTTGATCACCCTTCCAACCAACAAATGCATGTGGAAAGGGTGATGGGCCTGTCAAGATCCAAAAAAAATGATCACCATATTGCGGGACCTGCCAACCAACAAGATGGGATTTAGGCTTGATATTGGAAACATGAGCGTGATCAATAACATTAGAATGATGGTTATAAGTTTCAATGTCGAGGATGGGGTTGATGGGCTCTTTAAGCATCATTAGTTAATCCTCTACAATATCTTGATCAGGAAAAGAATAACCATGCTCCGAGGGAGAAAATAAAGGATTCAAATGCATAGGAATGCCTTAGAATCTATCATCATCAAAAGAAATCATGTATGCAAGAAATATATGTATATCATCATTGAATTCCTCAACCTCTTCAAATTGAAACAATGGGTTTGTGAAAGAACTATGCAATGTAAAATCTTGATTATCCTTATAGGGATCTTTAGGAGGAGACTCAACATATGAATCTATATTGCCCCTCAAATCCCCTCTTTCATTTTCTTCAAAATGGACATGAGAAATATCAGGGATAGTGCTATGCAAATCAAGAGAAGCCTCCCCGCAAGGTTCATCCAAAAAGAGTACTTCATTGGAAATAAGTTGATTTCAAGTAGGATATATGTCAAAAAGGTCCTCATTGAAGGGGAAGGAATTAAACAAAGCTTCGTCAGAAATAGGACTAGTAGGCATATCAATATAAGAATCCTTACAATCTTCTGAGAATATAGCACTATGATATGCATGATTGTCCTCCTGCAGACTCGTCAGGAAGAGAGAGGGATTTTTGTGATATTCATATTTAGCTTTCAGAAATAACTCACAAGTTAACTATTCACGAGGACCATAGAAAAAGTTACATTGAGGAGGATTAGGGATTCTTTCAAGTAGAAGTTCAAAATGATGAAAAATAGGTGGAGGAGGAAAGTCAATAAAAAACTTTATGAAAATTGATTCTCCCATGAAAATTTGACTAGATACCATATATCTAGACCAGTCTTATGCTTTACCATGAAGGGAAAGTGGAAAAATATCTACATAAGTATGTATATCATAAACCCCAATAGATTGGCATAAGATAAGGAAATCATCAATATGATTCTGAGAATATTCCCTTGAGTTACCCTCGAAAAGAGGACAATTAACCATAGACAATTTTGCATTCGGGCTCAAATTTGATCTATACATGATTAAACAGGTTAGGATAAAGAAAAATCACAAAAAAATAAAAAAACTAGAGACATATAGAAAATGAGTTTTTCTCCTTCCCCAATATGGTTTCCAAATAAATGTTGAGGAAAAGGAATGAAGAACCTCACTCCAACATTTTTGAATCTTACTAGGCTAGGGTAAGATAGTTTGGATTATCACCCAAGGTTTATATCCTAAGATAAAATTATCAATTGATTCTCGAGAAATAAGTACAAGGAATCAATGTTGTCTTTTATAATTAAATAGTGCAAAAGAAGAAAGTGAAAAATGCATATGCACCGTGTTTTTAGGATTAAGGAACAAATGAAATACAAATCTAAAAATAGTATCAGAAAATACACGTGAGACCAAAATCGGGGAAGTGATTTTATTAATTTTATTCCAAGTTACAATCATAATCCATTTTCAAACCCTTGTGAGGATATGGACCAAGATCAAATTTACATATCTTCGATAGGCACCATACAAAAAGAATCTAGCAACAAGAGAGGACTGAGACTAGAAGTCTAGATCAACTTAGCCATGAAAATATCATTCATTGACTCTACAAAATATTCCCTATCAGTAATGAAATCTAATTCATATGCAAATCATAATACACAGACTATCAAGATCATATGATCAACTTTTCACGAATACGTTGTTGAAATATGTATCTCAATCATTGAATCATGCTATCTTCAATAAGACCTTGTTGTCAACAAGAGGGTTAAGACTCTAAGATAAATCAAAATGAATGAAAGTAAGTAATCTCACAAGAATAAGAGTGGACCTTATATCAAAAAATTCTTCCTTGTTCTCTCTCCTTTGTCCCCTCCTTTGATCATCTTTTATGTCCCTCAAAAGAAGTTGTGGTAGTTTCAAACTACCATTAGTTAAGTTATAATAGATTTAATACTAGTTAGGGACAAATAATAATAATAATAATAAAGGGCTTATTAAAAAATAAATAATAGGTGGGACCCCTAATATTTTAAATAGTTTTAAGCTTGATTCCTTCTTTGTCACTCCATAATTTATTTTTAAATTAAATCATACCACCACAAAAAATAAATAAGACTGGTTGTCCAAAAATGAAGATAATATTATGAGGTTGTCCCAAAAATAACCAAAACATACAAATTGTCTTGCAATAATCAAAAGCCATATTTACTATGAGGAGTCTGCTTCTTCCCAATGCTTGCTATATTTTTTTCCTTGTCATTAATAGGGACCTCTGGATGGAGTGAGACATGAGGTGGAACATGGACATATGAAAGATTCTGATGAGGTTGGTAAGGGGGTCTATTTGGTCTATGATGTGGCTGAAATACTCCTTGACCCACTAGGTTGAAGAACCCAACTTGAAATAGTTGATTCAACTCTTGAGGAACAACATCAAAGTGAATGGAGAATATGGGTCTCCTATTTGTATATGTGTTGAGCCTACACATAATAGATCTAGCTAGAAAATACTACACACATTTGCAAAGGGAAATTAAGAAAGAAAAAGGAGAGAAAGAATGGAAGAATTCTCATTAACCGTAATCCACACTAAAGAGTGAATAATTTACAATAGATATAGGCTACATGAGTAACTAATGCACCATAATAGTGTTCTAGAGAGATCTAGACACTCACTGACAGACATTGGAGTGAACTGCCACCTAGTTCTAGTTAACTGATCCATGCAATTATCAGTTGACTGAGACACATGTGTGGAAGTGAGAGAGACACATGTAACTCCTGGTGATAAAATTGAGGTTGTCATGCATGAATGACTTCCACTAGTCTAACTGAGTGTAAATGACTCTGAACTAAAGAGGAACATCCTATTTTATAGGGGAATATTATCTAGAGAGAATATTCTCATCTAAGGAATTGTTCTCAACATTGGACTATAAAACTTAGGAAAGTAATTATAGGTGAGTGTGTAATATCTCCAACACCCCCCCGACCACTACTAGGGTGTACATGATGAATGGGTCACAACAACAAAGGCCACGTTAGGTACCCATTGTACAATGCATATAAGAATGAAACAATGAAAAAATGAGGAAAGAGGGAAAACCTCATGGGAAACCCCCCCCCCTCAAATTACAATGCATAAAAAAAAATATGAGAAGGAACAAAAGGTCGTTGCTAAGCAAACATGTCCTTCACTCCAAGAAGACCTCACAACTGTGCATGTTTTTTCTCTTTGAAGATTTTGTTGAAGATGTATATGTCTACACGGATCTGATGGAGTAGATGCACCATTGATATTTCCACACATATCCACTTTCTCTTCTTGTAATGAAGAAGATCCAAATAAAGTTTGAATGAAACTTTGAAAACCGTACGGTCGTTTCCGGAAAAACACTGAAATTTTGTTGATTTTAAAATGATCATAAATTCATTTCCCAGACTTCGTTTCGGACGATTTTGTTTTTGAAATTGGATATTTTCCCAAGAGGAATTCAAATATCCATTTTTTTTTGCAAATTTGGCTCACAAAATATCAGAATTGAGTCTGATGTGTGTGGCTCCCTTTTTGTCTCCTTAGATGCATGCATTGTGCATGGAAAAGTGTCTGTATGTGACCCCTGAGATGCATGCCATATATCTTCCACATTAAATTTAGAAAAAAAATCTGAAATGGAGTAGACATCATCTTCAATTAATGGAATACAAATTTGTGCAAATAGTTTTGTAGAATACTCTTCATAATAAGAGGTTTGATCTTCTAATGGCTTCTCTTTTGTCTCTATCTATTCAACCTCCTGCATGAAATCTTAACAATCTTCTTTATTCCCGAATAGAACCTCCAATCTGGTCCATAATTCATTTGGACTTGATTCTTGTGAGTCATCATATACTTGATGGATAATTTTAGGAGAAATAAACCAGAGGATATGTCCTATGGCCATATCTTGTCTATTGAGAAAATTGTTTTTCTCATCGGCATAATTAGGCTCTACTTCCATTTCCATAGTTATTTGGTACAAGCCTCTACATCTAAGCAGAAGCATAATTTTTGGCTTCCACTCCAAATAGTTATGAGGCGTGAGAAGTATTGTCGGCGAATAATCCATATTTTCTGCGTCCTTCAATCTTCAGTACCTGCAAAAATAAAATTCATGTATCTTTTGCTTAGCAATCCGTCGTCTCTAATACCATGTAAATGTGTTGAACCTGCACAAAATAGATCTAACTAGAAAATACTACACACATTTGCAGAGGGAAATTAAGAAAGAATAAGGAGAGAAATAATGGAATAACTCTCATTAACCGTAATCCACACTAACGAGTAAATAATTTACAATAGATATAGGCTACATGAGTAACTAATGCATCATAGTAGTGTTCTAGAGAGATCTAGACACTCACTGGAAGACACTGGAGTGAACTACTACCTAATCCTAGTTAACTGATCCATGCAATCATCAGTTGACTTAGACACATGTGTGGAAGTGAGAGAGACACATGCAACTCCTGGTGATAAAATCGAGGTTTCCATGCATGAGTGAATTCCACTAGTCTAACTGAGTGTAACTGACTTTGAACTAAAGAGGAACATCATATTTTGTAGGGGAATATTCTCATATAAGGAATCATTCTCAACATTGGACTGTAAAACTTAGGAAAATAATTATAGGTGAGTGTGTAATATCTCCAACACTATTACCCCTTTGCCAAAAATTATTTCTACCCCTGCCTCTTCCATGGATTTCTCTACTAAAGAAACTCATTGTCTAAAAGAAAACTTAGATCAGAATATAGAACAGGAAAGACTGATCAACCATCAATTAACTTTGTCTACAGATAAACTCAAAACATTGGCTCTTATTATTTAACACAAAATCATGCATCCCATTAATCCATTACTTTGTATACAATAATCATAGTCATTCTACCAATTAAAATCCACAATTGTCATTATCTAGAACAAGGATATTTAATGAAATATGGGTTGTGATTTGGATTTATAAGGAACGGAAAGTGTTATTTATGAAAATAAAATATTGTTGTTCTAAATAAGACCCATTCTTAACCAAACCATTTTAATAATCACGGCATAGTCATACTCAACTATAGGTCTCATTAATAATGTTCATTGTTCTAATTCAAAACTTATTTTCAAATTATAGGGTTTCTATAAAATCATATTTCTTTTGGAAGAGAACATGGAAAAACTAAATTGATTTTGGGAAAAAACAAGGGTTGTATAATTTGCGTAAAATGAAATTATGGAGGGAAGTGATAACGATCAATGTTCTTTCCACATACAAATATCATCCATCAATCATCAACACATATGATCAATTCAAACCTTAAAAAAAAAACTTTGTATTTTGTCTTTTGGATTCTTAAAAGTGTAATTCAAATGTATCAACAAACAACTTGAAAACTCTGTCTTATAACTTCCTGTAGTAAGAATCATATTAACTTTCGAAACTTATTCATTTGCACCCTATTTTTCTCAAATAGTATAACTAAACATAATGAACTCATTACAGGGAACAAGAACTATTCCCACCTTTATGTTGATATATATATTTTCCATATATATTGCCTACTGTCAAAATTGTGTTTTATCAAAGAGTGGCTTCCCTTTAAAAATATTTGCAAAAACAAGACTTGAAACCAATATGCCAACCCAATACCAGTGAAAAATATGATGTTGACTTCACACACAGGCTTATCATTTTCAACCAAACTTTCCAACAAGCAACCTGAATGGATGATGACAAAGTCGCAGAGACTGAAGGTAGGGTTTTAAATTTCTAAAAATGTATCCTTGAATCCCTAAGAAAGCAGGTTGAGATAAGAGTGCAAGTCAAAACCCTAGGTTTTGACACTATAACTTAACATATGCAAGTGGATTGGGCCAATAAGAGCATGATTATATGAGAGAAAGCAATCGAAATGCACATGTATGCCCCAACAATCGTCACAACAAACTAAACTGGTATTACAGTGAACTTCAAAAGAATGTTTATCATTTATTCTAGAATGAGATACAAAGACAGTCAAAATGAGAAGGTTGGGAGTGCACTGCATACTTTTGTTTGATTTTGTTTTGAAAAAAAATTCATAAACATAACAAGAAACCCACAGTGCCTAACAACATGCCATAACCATAAAAACCCAAAATACAAACAACAGTGATGAGACTGTTTTTCTCATTCAAAATCTTTTTATTCCTTTAAACTCGATTGTATAAGTTTAAGTGCAAAACCCAAGTCGAGAGTTCTCCCTATGATTCTAGGTATTTTATATCAACTTAAAAACAAACAATTTACCATCCACAACATCTCAAAATCAATTCCCAACATAGACTCATTCTCATAACAAACACACAACATGCAAACAACTTGAGCCAATATTTAAAATTTATCAGAACAAAGCAAGCCATCAATGCCAAAGAAGTCGAAAATGTCCATACATGTCAAAATAAACTAAATATCCACATGATATAAGACCAAGATCGTTATCCAACCACCAAAGCCTTATAATCTGCAAACCCTTGACTAATTGTTACACATCAAAATGTCACACTTGAGTTTCGCATCCTAAGTGTTGCAAGTGTCACAAAGTGACATATGCACCTTGTTAAGTTTCACATGCACTATCGTAAGTGTCATATGCACCTTACCTAGTGTCGCATTCACTTTTTCGAGTGTCGCAACCCCTTGACACCATGAAATACATTTTCCATGACCCCTAAGTCATATTGGAAGAAGAAACCTATCATTTCAAGGTCAAAACACACTTTTTTCTTGAAAAAATCGACCTTTTTTGGGGGCATTTATGAAGGGGTGGGGCCCCCCTTTCCATTCTAGGGGAGATCAATTTCATGGAATGGATACCTTGTTTCCATGTTATGGGATTTCCACTTTAGAGTATGGCACCATGTGTTCAACTAAGGGGGAGCGCCAGTCTTGTTAGAGAGATTGGGGGATCCTCCACCTTATTCTATGGGCCAGCTCTCTTGGGATGAGGTTGGTTGTGTTCGACCCATATGCTATGGATTCATATTAGGATCAGATCCCAACCTTAATGAGCCATATCCTCAACCATACCCTTCATTTTCTCATGGTGTTTGTTCCTCTCAAGCCAATATATTGAAGGTATTTCCAAGGTGAAGGGGTAAGTAATCAGTCAGAGTATCATCATTTTGATCTTGATAGATTCGTGCAAGGGGTTGGAAGAGGAGAGATTGGAGAGGCTTTTGATTCATCAATCATGGTCAGTAAGTATCTCTTTTTGGATTTCCAATTAATATAAACTTGACCCACTTCCTTCAATTTTTCCCCCATCCAGATAGATGAGAACTTCTTTCTTTTTTAACGAGCTTGGGAAGGGTAACATAATCTCGGTATAACTAATATTTCGGATGAGTCCCTTGTCATATGTTTAACGAACCTCACAATGGAAACATAGTGACCATAGACCAACTTTCATTCATTGGCCCTCATATGACGGTCAACCATCTAAATTCCCTAAACGATCCTTACATCCCAGCAACATCTGCCCCAGGTCAATTATGTGGCAACTTGTCCCATGCATTCAACTTTGAATGAGAAGGAATCTCTCCCTTCTTTTGATTTGTACCTAGTAGTTGACATGGTGATGTCTTCGATAGGGATATTAGAGCCTGATATCCCTACCCCTATCGTAGCCCTCAGTATGTATTTCTTCCAGAGTGTGGTTCTTCCATCTAGCAAAGATCTCTTGGAAGCCATGATTGAGGTTTGTCCCTTGACATGTATTCCTTCCAGAGCATTGTCCTCTTGGAAGCCATGATAAAGTAGAGGTCTATCGAGCATAGTTTATTTGTTGATTTGAAGCTCGTTAAAAAATGAAACCAGTTTCGAGCAGAGTTCATGTTTCTGTGTCAAGCTCGTTAAAAAATGAAACAGAGGGCCTCAAGCATAGTTTTTCTAGTTTTAAGCTTGTGTAAAAATGAAACCTACCTTGCGAGCATAGTTTTTTACTTCTCTATGAAAATATCGTTAAAAATTGAAATATAGGTTTGGGAATAGAACCCATAGGTCATGAGGAAAGTTATTTTTATGTGTCATGCTCGTTAAAAAATGAAACAACGGCCTCTCCCATTGAGTCAAGTCTTTTGCTAGATCTCATAAATATTGAGTAGAGTCTTTCACCAGATCTCGTAAATGTTGAGTCGAGTATTTTGCTAGATCTCATAAATATTAAGTCGAGTCTTTCACCAGATCTCGTAAATTTTCAGTCGAGTCTTTCACTAGATCTTGTAAACTAACCTTCCTTTCATTCGCCTATGTCGGTTTATTCTCTTTCTTCGTCTAGTGAAAATTTTTCTATTAGTAACCAGGAGTCTATTGGGTATAAAAATTGGCGTCATGATAAGAGTCAGTGGATGAAACAAAGCTTGGGGGGGCAGGTCTTCAGCCTCTGGACATCATGCTAGAGAAAAACCACTAGTTGATATCACGCAAGCTGGGGGGAAAATACCCCTAGAGAAACAGCGTACTAGGAGTGATCCTCGCTTGTACTAGGAGTGATCCTCGCTTGAGGGTCCTTCCCATCATAACGTAGTAGTTTTTTCTAGAATGATCTTAGTCTTTGTTCTTTCTCATTCTCGTAAATACATGAGAATAGGTTATCGAGATCAATATTTTTTCTTTCTCGTGCTCGTTAAAACATGAGAATAGATTACTGAGTATACTTTATCTCTTTTTCAAACTCATAAAAACTATATGAAAAATGAACTCTTTGGAGTCTCCTTTAATCTCTTTTCAGACTCCTTAAACATGAGAAGTTTTTTGAGTGAGCTCACTTCCTTTCACGCTAGTTAAAAGGTTTCAAATGGATTCTTTCGAGTGATAGTTTATCTCTTTTTCGGCCTCGTGAGACTAATTACAAAAAATGAATACTCTAATCAAGCATGATTAGAGTATTTCTCCTCTATATTCTTTTACACTTTTGGGTGGTTTGGGATACTAAATTTACGAAAAAGTCATCCATGGAGTCATCTTTAAGTTCTTTTCAGACTCTCTAAATGTGAAAAACCACCGAGTTTATTTATTTGGGCTCGTAAAATTATGCATCGAAGGACCTATGTGAGTCTAATCTCCAGGACCTATATGGAACCGAACTCCTCCTTCCTTGGGTTCATTAAACATATGACGAGGGATTCATTCGAAGGATGAACTATACCGAGAAATTGTTACCCTCCTCAAGCTCGTTAAAAAATAAAGAGGTACTCATCTATCTGGATGGGGGGGGGGAATTGAAGGAAGTGGATCAAGTTTTTTGGAATCCTTTATGGCAGCTATTGTCACCCTTGAACATGGCACTTGTTTGTGTCTTGTCTTACATTCGGGTAATCTGCTTGTCTCTGAGTCATTACTAATTCCATTTGTCGTCACACTTTTTCGTTCCAATCGAAGAGTGTTCTTATTTTCATCACATTATGGTCTTGGTACTCATTGAGTCAATGTTGCCAAGTCATTTGTCATGCCTCATCATGTTCAAGGGAAGTTTCACTTCAAACCATCCATCTACAGTATTGTCAATTTATTTTTCCTGTGTCAGTCCATACTCATTCGATCCACCATCTCACATCACTTTCCTGTGTCGATTTTCTGTCAATGATGGAAGATACATCAAGGCCCTCATTCGACGAGTATTTTCCTGTCGAGTTCAGGACATTATCTAAGAATCAAACTTAGAAACCAGTTAGTACCTTGGGACCTGTATGCCTCAATGGAAGGCATCCTCTCTTCCAACAATAGGTTTACATCATTTACCTCTGATCGGATGATTCCACGAATGTTCGACCTCAACTCATTTATTCACATTCGCTGGAATGTACTAGGGTACCTTGGGAATCATTGTCATCATTGGTGATTTCCCTCGCACTTGTTAATGGTTTACATCAATGATCGGTAATCAAGTGGTTTCTACCATGTTCAACATCAAATCATGTATTCACATGGCTAGATTCGTACCGCATTGGGATCAAGATGAAGACCCTGGGTTGGGAGGTCACTCTCTTATGTGTTTTTCCCAGGTTGCGATGGAGATCATTTGAGCATGTAAAATATTTCAGTACAATCACCATACTAGCAATATTACTAATATATATAATGTCACATAGATCCACATTGTATTGATTTGTGGCTATGTTTTGTTTTCTTGTAGCTTCACCGTGTATTTTTCGTGGCTGTGATTAGTTCATGTCATAGAGGTATGGATCCACATTGTATCACTGGTGGTCATATCCTTAGTCAGTATTTTCATGGATCCATAGTGTATTAGTCGGCGGTCGTGCTTTGAGTCATCTCGTATTCTGAGCATAAGTATGTCTTCCTTGGAAATGGAACATATTTGTATACTAATTGATGATTGTTTGCAACTTATGTCAGGTTCTCCAACTCCAACACCCTTTCATTGAAGAATTTGTGAAGTGTTTCGAGCATTAGTTTATCTTATGACCTCACACTTTAGGGGGCATCTATTACACATCAAAATGTCACACTTGAGTTTCGCACCCTAACTGTCACGAGTGTCGCAAAGTGACGCATGCACCTTGTTAAGTGTCATGTGCATTGTCGTAAGTATCGTATGCACCTTACCTAGTGTTTCATTCACTTTGTCGAGTGTCACAACCCATTAAAACCATGAAATACATTTTCCATGACCCCTAATTCATATTGGAGGAAGAAACCCATCATTTAAGGGTCAAAACACACATTTTTCTTGGAAAAAACGACCATTGTTTGGGCATTTATGAAGGGTGGAGCCCCCCTGGCCATGTTGGGGGAGTGTCACTTCATGAAATGTCTCCCCCTTGCCATGTTAGGGGAGCACCACTTTAAAGAACGGTGTCATGTGTTCAACTAACGGAGAGCATCAATCTTGTTAGAGATATTAGGGGATTCTCCACCTTATTCTATGGGCCATCTCTCTTGGGATGAGGTTGGTTGTGTTCGGCCCCTATGTTATGGCTTCATCTTAGGATCAGATCCCAACCTTAAGGAGCTATATCTTCAACCATATCCTTCATTTTATCATGGTGGTTTTTTCTCTCAATCTTATATCTTGAAGGTATTTCCAAGGTGAAGGGGGAAGTAATCAGTCAAAGTATCATCATTTTGATCTTGATAGATTCATGCAAGGGTTGGACGAGGAGAGATTGGAGAGGTTGTTGCTGCATCAATTATGGTCTGTAAGTATATCTTTTTGGCTTTCCAATTAATATATACTTGGCATATTTCCTTCAATTTTATGTCTTGTTACATTTGATTGTCTATTGTTTCTCTAATCTTTGTAGATAGAATTGTCTTATATAATCTTGTATATTTGGAGATAGTTGTTTTCCTTTGCTATCCATTGTAGATATCATTTTGCGCTAGGGAGCTTGGGGATCAAACTCGGGGATTGGAAGCAGCGAGGACAAATGTTGAAACAGGCTCATCATATCGTTTCTCTCCTTCTCATTCTGATTGGTTAAGATACCACATATCGCACCACTGGATATTACTGAGTTCTTGTATTCTCCACAGGAAAAAATAAAACTTAGAATTGCGCAGATACCTCCCAAGTGGTCAAGTGAAGAGGGTCTAGCACTATATGTATTCCAAGCCAACGATTTTGTGAGGGATTAATGACCCATAGGAGGTGAATGCCAGAACAAGTCGATGGTTTTGTTTAAGATAAAGGTAAATCAAAATGGTGTGTGCTAGATGTGGCGAGTGTTACAGGTTGTGAACACATGTCACCAAAGTATGCTCAAATTATTGTAGATCATAGCAAAACACTTATAACCAATACATCCATTGCACAGAGCATCAAGCACATAAGAAATTAATGATCCCACACTAGAGCCACATAATTGAAAACAACTACATATAGATTTCACATTTAACGAGGATTTTTATTATGCTCAGAAGAAAATTATAGAGGGGTGATATATACACAAACTTTGTGTATTGTTACTTACTCTCAATACCCAAATTGAAGATGCAATGGCTCAGAAACACCATCACTTGGTGTGGATAGACTCCTTGACTCCTTTTTCCATCGAACTTCGAGCAGGTTTCCTTCTTCGAGCTTTCATTTATGTCGTTGTTCTCCCCGAATTCTCCTTGCGTCTATTGAATTTTCATTGTGCTCGGATCAAGCATGAGGTTTATTTCATTTTAGCATTTACTTGAACCATAAACACATACAACTACACCATACAAAAGTGTTGCAATAACCAAGATCAGAAGAAGAAATACCATGCACAAGAACACAATAAATATATTGGGAAACCCTTCTACTCAAGGGAAGAAAACCCATCAATCCTTTGCTATATTCTCAAGAGAAGATCCTCCAACCATAAAATCCTAATGCACACAAGAGGGTGCTCTACCACCTTGAAATTTGTGCCTAAGAGAGGTGTCAAATTCAGCCCTAAATTGTACTTCTTGAAATTTCCAAATGTCATGTGACAAGTGTATTTCCTCAATGGGGAAATCTCCTTTATTTATACTAGACCAGACACAACAATAGATGTGTCTGTTGGCACAACATGGCCAACCTCAATAACTCAAAAAATAATTAATTATTACAATTAACCTTAATTATCTTTCACATATGGTGGAACCGACTTGTACCCTTTACATCACAATTAGGGTTACAAGCAAATCTTACACTTATACAATATAGCAAGGGATCCACACATCCACTAGTGCTCAGCCACTAGGGACATGTCCACCTATGCTCAGCCACAAGGACATCATACTCAACAGAATCATCTAGAGTACCACATCATCTCAACTCTCACACAAAGGAGAACGATACACCCATCACATGGACACAACAAACCATTGGGGGACGACTCAACTCTCTAGAGGAGAACAATGCCCCAACCACTGGGGGATGACTCAACTCTCACACAGAGGAGAACGATGCCCCATCACGTGGGTATGCACAACACTGGGCTCCCTCTCAGGTCGGCTCAACTCAGTCTCAGAGGAGAATGTATCCTGGAGGATGTCTCACGACGCTGCAATCATCAACACTCCCTCTCATCTAGGGAGACATCATCCACCAGGCCAAGTCTCTCACAGAATTACTTGAACTTCATCTTGGAAAGCGGTTTGGTGAAGATATATGCAATCTTCTCATGTGTAGGAAGGTATTACACGTGTACTGATTTTCTCTGCACCATGTCTCTAATATAATGATATTTTATCTCAATGTGTTTCGATTTATCGTGAAACACGAGATTCTTAGAGAGCTTCACACATCTCTGGTTATCACAATGAATAATGGCAAAATCCATCTCATGATCAAATAAATCTGTGAGGAGCTTGCAAAACCACACTGCTTCGTGGACTGTCGTACTCAACGCTATATACTATGCTTCTACGGTACTCAAAGCCACTAAACTTTGTTTCCTGTTGCACCAGGAAACCATGGCAGACCCCAAGGTAAACAAACAACCAGATGTGCTCTTCGGGTCCACTGCGTTCTCTACCCAATATGCATCGGCATATCCCTGCAATCTCATGTCTACACTAGAGGCATATCTCAGGCCATATCCAACTGTGCCTTGTAGATATCTCAATACATGCTTCACTGTTATCCAGTGAGTCTGTCTTGGCTGACTCATGAACTAACTCAGTACATTCACTGCATAGCATATATCATGTTTGGTGTTAACCAGATACATTAATGATTCAATCAGCTTTCGGCATAAAGGTGGATCAATCTCGCCTGAATCAGTAGAAGTCTCGTTCATTTTCTTCAGATCCATCACCATCGGTGTAGGCATGGATTTGCAATCTGTCATACCGAACTTCTTTAATATCTCCATTGTATATTTTCCTTGATTCGGGAAAATATCACCAATCCTATGTCATACTTCTAGTCCCAAGAAGTAGTGCATCATACCCAAATCCTTCATCTTGAATTCAGAATTCAAGGCACGCTTGCATTCAACAATAAGTCTTTCTGAACCGATGAGGAATAAATCATCTGCATACAGGACCAAGATCAAACACTCGTCACCAACAATGTGATAATATAGGTTTGGATCAGCAACACTCTTGTTGAAGCCCAAACTCATCAGGAATCCATCCATCTTCTCGTACCAAGAAAGAGGTGCCTATTTTAGTCCATATAGGGATTTCTTCAACCTGCACACATAATATTTCTCGTCATGTATCACGAATCCCTATGGCTGCTTGATGTAAACTTCTTCCTCAATCTCACCATTGAGAAAGGAAATCTTTGCATCCATCTGATGTAGTTTCCAACCCATGGATGCAGCTAGTGCAATGATAGTACGGATGGAAGTGTATCGGGATACTGGAGAAAATATCTCCTCATAATCAATTCCCTCTACCTATGAGAATCCTCTGGCTAAAAATCTGGCTTTGTATTTCTCGACACTTCCATCAGTTGCATGCTTGATCTTATAGATCCACTTGGAAGTCACTACAGACTTCCCTTCTGGTCTTAGAACAATATCCCACACATCATTCTTCAGGATGGACTGATACTCTTCTGCCATGGCATCTTGCCATACCTGTTGACCTGCTACATATCCATGACAAGAAGGCTCAGTATCAATGATGTGGCTCATGGATGAAAAATAGCTAGAAAATATCTTTGATTTCTCTCTCTCTTAGAATGTGCATCGAGGAGTTGCATGTCCATATGCCTCTTGTAGAGTTTGTCGAGCCTAGGCAAGCCTTTTATGGCCTACTTCAAAGTCTTTGGGGATATAAACTGGAGCAACTAGATCAAGTAGAACAACTAGAATAACTGGATCGACTGGAACAATGGTTGTCTCCCTCTGAACTGCTGAAGGGGGAGAGAGCGTTGACTCGTTGTCAATCTCCATTTGATATTCTCTGGATCTTCGAAAGTATATCTCCTCCTCAAAGATGACATCTTTGATCACCTCAATTTGTCTCTAACTAGGGACGTAGATCCAATATCCCTTCGAATATTCATTGTATCCCACAAATATACTCGTTCTGCCTAAAGGGTCTAGCTTGGACCTCTTCTCTTTGGGTACATGGAAGTATACTGGACACCCAAATATCCAGAAGTGTCCAACCTCATGCTTCTCTCCGATGAAGGCTTCTTCGAGAGTCATGTTCTTCAAAATATGGTGAGGACTCATGTTCTAAACATATATTGTTTTCAAGGATGCTTCTGCCCACAGATTCATAGGTAGACTCTGATCATGTATCATTTCTTTGGTTGCTTCAATAATGGTTATGTTCTTCCTTTCTACAACCCCATTTTGTTGAGGGTTGTAAGGGATTGTGTACTCCCTCTTGATCCCTACCTCAATACAGAAATCACTGAAATCCTTGGAGGTTTATTCTCCTCCATTATCTGATCTTAGTATCATGATCTTCCTTCTGGTCAGGTTCTCAACTTGAGCTTTGAATTCTTGAAATATTGCAAGGACTCCATCCTTGGTATTCAAGAAATAAATCCATGTTTTCCGAGAGTGATCATCTATGAAGAGCACATAGTACAAATATCCATTCAAGGAGGCAACAATCATTGGTCCACAAACATATGAATGTATCAAGTCCAAGATTTCCTTAGATCTGTTGTCACTGCTCAAGAATGACCCCTTGACATTCTTTCCAAGAGAACAACCTTTGCAAACACCTTTATGTTGAACCTGTATTTCTAGAAGGCCTATTACCATCTTCCCTAGAGTTGGAAGGGCTCTATAATGAATGTGAGAAAGTCTCCTATGTCATAGCTCACTCAAGCTGATAGTATCATGTAACAAGGCTTGGACTGGTCAGACAATCAACCTTTAAAAGTTGTTTTCTTGAACACCAATTACTCGGGCATAATTTATATGTGCGTCCTTGTGCCATGCAAGCACTTTTCCTTCAGAAAAGGTAACCTTGTAGCCTTTATCCTCTAAGGGAGAAATGGAGACAAGGTTCATTTTCATCCCAGGTACATATAGTACCTCACTCAACTAAAGAGGTATGTCAGAATCTAGTTGGAATGTAGAAGTTCCAACCCCTTTCACATTATATCTCGCATTGTCTCCAAGTACAACATGTAGATTGGTCTCTTTCTCAATAAGATCTGTCAGATGATCTCTATATCTGGTCATGTACCTAGAGGCGCCACAGTAAATTAACTAAATATCATTATCAGTAGGAACTGTACCTGAGAGTGTTGAAATGAATAAGAAGGCATCTTCTTTGATGTCTTCATCTCTCTGAAGTCTTGACTTCTAGGAACTTAAGTTGCTTGATCCATCAAGCCTATCTTCCACCATAGTTATGTTCATCATATTTTCAGATTCTTCACAAACCCTTACCAACTGGGCTAGGAAACCTAATGGCTACGCTAGGTTGGCAATCTTAGGTTTTGTTTGGGCTACCAACAATAAGCCTTGAAATTCAAGAGAACACTGGTGAGCTGAAAAGCTCCTTTAATGAGCTGCATAAACCCTAAAACTGAAATTTCTACAAAAAATTGTGAAACCCTTGGGTCAAAAATCAAAAATGCTCGGAAATGCAATCTGGGAGTTTTTGGAGGTGCGCTGAGGGAGGTCGTACACCCTATGCAATTTTATAGCCCCAACATTTCAATAGAAGGTACTAAAACACTCAAAAGGGAGAGGGTTGTACGGTTTTCTGGAAACCCTAGGAGGGTCATACAAATTTTAGAAAAGAGGACGATTGGCTTTGTAGGCTTGTGCAATGGCTTCTTCAAGACCTATGCTCTGATACCATGTTGAATTTTCATTATGCTAGGCTCAAGCATGAGGTTTATTTCATTTTAGAATTTACTTGAACCATAAACATGTGCAGCTACACCATACACAAGTGTTGCAATAACCAAGATCACAAGAAGAAATATCATGCACAAGAACACAAAAAATATCATGGGAACCCTTCTACTCAAGGGAAGAAAACCCAACAATCCTTTGTTATATTCTCAAGAGAAGATCCTCCAGCCATAAAACCCTAATGCACACAAGAGGGTGCTCTACCACCTTGAAACGTGTGCCCAAGAGAGGTGCGCACTTCAACCCTAAAATGTACTTGTTGAAATTTTCAAATGTCATGTGACAAGTGTATTTCCTCAATGGGGAAATCTCATTTATTTATACTAGACCATACAAAACAATAGATGTCTTTGTTGGCAAAACAGAGCCAACCTCAATAACTCATAAAATAATTAATTATTACAATAAACCTTAATTATCTTTCACATATGGTGGGGCCAAATTGTACCCTTTACATTACAATTAGGGTTACAAGCAAATCTTACACTTAGACAATATAGTAAGGGATCCACACGTCCACTAGTGCTTAGCCACTAGGGACATGTCCACCTGTGTTCTTCCACAAGGACGTCATACTCAACAGAATCATCTAGAGTACCACATCGTCTCAACTCTCATACAGAGAAGAACGATACACCCATCACATGGACACACCCAACCACTGGGGGGCGACTCAACTCTCTAGAGGAGAACGATGCCCCAACCACTGGGGGGCGACTCAAATCTCACACAGAGGAGAACAATGCCCCATCACGTGGGTATTCCCAACACTGGGCTCCCTCTCAGGTCGACTCAACTCAGTCTCAGAGGAGAACGTATCGTGGAGGAAGTCTCACAACGCTGCAATCATCAACAATGTCTCCCTTGTTCTCTTCACTACAACCTTCATTTCTTTTAATGGGATGCCTTTGGAAGCCCAACCATCACATTGTTCCTTTCCCCTTCTAATTTTGCCAAAACAAAGACAAAACAAAACAAAACATTACTTGCTTATTATGAATTTACAAAATAGTTTAGGCAAGGATCCAATCTCTCTCTCTCTCTCTCTCTCTCTCTCTCTCTCTCTCTCTATATATATATATATATATATATATATATATAAGTAAGTAAGTAAGTAAGTAAAGACCAAAAAAAGTCAAGGTGATATTAAACCCTTAAGTATTTATTTCCCAAGAGAAAGAGAACCATAGTACCAAGGGGAATTAAGGAGCATCTCATAAAACTTAGTGGATTCCTTGTATTTAGTGTGCATACAAATATTGTAGAAGTGAGTTGGAGAATGAGTAAACTATGAACTACGGATTCCATAAAGAAGTCATTTTTGTGAGAAAGGAAAATCAAAATAATTCGCAAATAAAAAAGACAAACTAGCATATTATAAAGAGAACAATATAAATTTACAACATGAGAACAACATGGAGAAAATTTTCAAGGAATTAATAGATAAAGATAATTCTTACTTGAAAAAATTTGTTCAACAACACATGTATTCCAAAAGAGGATGAACACCTTCAGTAACCAATGACACAACCAAATCAAAGATCAACACACCAATGTTTTCATGTGGTAAAACCCCTACGGGGAAACATCCACAGCCTCAGCCAACGTGGCCACTTGGAGCAATTTATTAGTGCAATAGAAATATTTACAAAGATATTTTCACAATCGATCATCGACAAATGACCCTCCATGCTCTTTAAATAGAGATCATGGACCAATTGGGTGTTAAGCCACAGATCAATGTAGCCATTAAGATTGAGGAGAATATGAACCGTCAGATCACTCTATGTCGAGAACATATCATGACCGTCATATTTTCTAACTACAAATGCATACTAAATAAACACATTTTTACCTAACGATACATTAGACCAAGTTGATTTTAACTAACTCCTAAGTGTCTAAATATCCTAACATCCCCCTTAAGAACAACTTGGGATAGAATTGAAGGATTTACAAAGATGATACAATAGGAGAAGGAAGGAAGCATTAGAGCCTATCCCCCCTTAATGGAAACTCCCTGAACTCCTAACATAGATCGAAGTTTGGAGAACTTCGCTTTTGTAAGAAACTTTGTGAAAATGTTTGCAACTTGATCTTCTGTAGGGAAAAAAGCACTTCAATAACTCGATCATGAATTAGCTTTCTGATGAAGTGCATGTGTAGCTCGATGTGTTTGTTGCACTGATGTTGAACTGGGTCTTTGGAAAACTTGATGGCACTTTGATTGTCACACCATAGGGTGGTCGGATGTTGTTGTTGGAATCCAAACTCTGAAAGGATCTGTTGAAGCCACAAGGCTTCCTAACTTCCATTAATCGTTGCTCGATACTTTGCTTCTGTTGAAGAAAGAGAAATTGCATGTTGTTTCTTACAGGCCCAAGTGACGGGTCCTGAACCAAGGCTGAAAACATAACCTACAGTAGAATTTTGATCATTAAGGTCATTGACCCAATCTGAATCAGTGAAACCAACCAATAAAGGAGTTCCCCCTGAACTGTAATGTATCCCGAACTTAATTGTACCCCAGAGATACCGAAGTATTATTTCAGCTTCTTTCCAATGGATTTATGAGGTGTTTTCATATACCAGGAAACAAGACCAACAACAAAGGAAAGATTAGGATGGGTATGAGTCAAGTATAAGAGGCTACCAACTAACTAACAATACAAAGTGGCATCAACTTCAGGAGAAATACAGGTAGCAGGAAGTTTGACTCCAGACTGGAAGGGAGAAGGGGTTGGTTTACAATCTTCCATGTGAAAGCAATGAAGAAGGTCACAAGCATACTTACACTGCGAAAGAAAAAGTCCTTCCTTGGTTTGCAAAACTTGGAGGCCAAGGAAATAGTGCAAAAACCATAAGTCTGTCATTTCAATTTTTTTCTTAACGTTGGTTTTCACATGGTTTAAAATTTTTGGGTCACTACCAATGAGGATAAGGTCATCAGCATAAAGAACAAGGATTATGAGAGAGCTTCCTACTTTCTTGGTATAGACATTAGGGTCAGAATGACTTCTAGAAAATCTTGTGTCAAGAAGAAAGTTGTCCATTTTGGCATACCAAGCTTGGGAGCTTGCTTAAGACCATATAGAGATTTCTTAAGGTGACAAACAAGGCTAGAGTCATTTTGGACATAGCTAGGAGGTTGTTCCATGTAGATTTCTTCTTGCAAATCCCCATCCAAGAAGACATATTTGACATCCATCTGATGGACCTCCCATTTATGTGAGGCTGCAAGGACTAGAACAAGGCAAATGGAATTCATTTTGGCTACAGGGGCAAAGGTTTCATTATAGTCAATTCCTTCAACTTGGGAGAATCCGTTGGCAACTAATCGAACCTTGTGTCTTTCAAAACTTCGATCTGATGTGTACTTGGTTATGTAGACCCATTTACATCTAACAAGTTTTCTTCCTTTTAGAAGAGGTACAAGATCCCAAGTATCATTTGTCATTAAAGAACGATACTCTTCAATCATTGTTGTATCCCAATCTGGGTGATCTAGAGCTTCTGCAAATGTCTCTGGATCACGAGTCTCTTAAACTTGAGCCAAAAGAGAGGAGGCCCACTGGAACTATGAATGTATCCAACGCTGATATGAAGGATCACTAGCAATATCACCAACTGCTTCTTGTGTTGAACGAACCCATCTAGGAAGTGGTGGTGTTGGTGTTGGTTCAAGTTCAATGGACTCATTTGGAGAAAGGTGACCAGGGGGAGGTGGATTTTCATCTTCATTGTCATCATTTGAAGAAGAAGAAACCAAAATAGGAACAGAAGAAGGCACAAACGCTAAAGATGGCTCGCAGGTCGAAGAAGGCACAAACGTCGAATTAGGCTCGCGGGCCAAAAGACTTTCATCAAATTTAACATCTCTTCTAACAATAATTTCATTATAATGTGGTTGAAGAACTCTGTAACCTTTGACATCTTCAGAATAACCAACAAATATACACTTCTTACTTTTAGGCTGCAATGCTTTCATTTTCTCATCAAGAATGTGAGTCCATGCTACACTACCAAATACACGAAAGTGACTTACATCTGGCTTAAGTTTAGTCCATGCTTCTTTCGATATTATATTTTTAAGAGCCTTTGTAGGAGTGCAATTTACTATGTAATTTGCACAGTTAATGGCTTCTGCCCAATACTTTAGACTTAATCATTTAGATTGGATCATACAATCAACCATTTCTTTTAATGTGTGGTTCTTTCTCTGAACAACACCATTTTGTTGTGGTGTATATGGAACAATGTATTGCATTTGGATGTCTTGTGTAGTGTAGTAACTTGTAAGATTATTGTTCACATATTCGTCTCCATTATTTGTTCTTAACCTTTGAATTTGATATCCATATTGTTTTTCTACAACGGCCTTGTAGGCCAAAAACTTGTCAAAAACTCCACTCTTAAGTATTAAGAAATAAACCCAAGTGTGTTTGGAGAAGTCATCAATGAAAGTTAAGAAATACTTACACCCAGAGAAAAAAAAAGAGTAGAAAGTGACCACACAAGTCACTGTGAACAAGTTGCAAAGTGGTCGAGGCATACCAAGAGGCACATTTGTCAAAATTGTCCCGATGATGTTTTTCAAGAACACAACCGACACAAACATCATCTCAGCATTAAACAAATATGAAGACCAATCACCATTTGTTGATTACATAATTTTTGCAATGAGCGATAGTCTAAATGACCAAACCGCTCATGCCAAAGTTTGCTCAAGTCATTGCTATGAGCAACAAAAACTGATGGAAAAAATGATGACCCAAAGTTGTCAAACTTGTACAACTTGGTAATATCATCAACAATTCCAGTTGCAAGAACATGTTGAGGATCTTTTAGATCCTTGATTACAACTTCGTGAGGTGAAAACTCTACAATTTTACTTTCACCCGAATGAGCGATTTGATATACTAATAGAAGGTTGCAGGAAAGACTTAGAACACATAATACATCATTAAAATGACCATTATCTACCTGATATTTTGCTTCTTCATCGTTGCTTCTAAAGCTCCCATCTTAAAACATTTGGACTCATCATGACCATCTTTCTCACAAAAGTTGCAATGTCTGTCGATCTTCTTATTTTTAGATTTTGCTCATTTGTCACCATTAGAAGTTGAAGTTGGTTAAGTGGGTTTGGGACCTTTACTTTGTTTTTTGTTGTGGTGAGGATGTTGCTTCTTGGGATTCTTGGATTTTTCTTTCTGTTGGGCTACTAAGGCTTTGTTGGATGCACCTACAATGCTGATCACTCCAAGTTGTACAAGCTTATCTTGCTCTCTAATCAAAGCATCACAAAAGGACTCAAGAGTGGGTTTTTGATAAGCACTCCCTAGAACTTCTAGGGGGGCATAAAAGGTAGATACAAAGACAAAATATGCACTACCAAGCTTAGCAAGAATAATGTATATGCATCCATCTTCTGGCATATCTAGTTGGCATTCAATACACAAAAGTATACGTGTTTTGAACTTAGATAAGTAATCTTCAATGCAAGGAAAATCATTTGGACTTAAATTCATTAATTGATTCTCCAACCGGTGAGCTCGAATAATATTGTGTTTATCAAACACGGCTAAAAAAATTTCCCAAGTTTTATTTGGGGCATCAAATCCTTGAAGGTGAAACCTTAAATAAGGAGAGATGGGCATTATGATTAGTCCACGTGATTCGTCATTCCTATTAATCCATTTGACATACTTGTCATCATCGTTGGGTTCTTATTTTCTCAAGGTAATTTGGTACAGTCCTTTACTTCTTAATAAATCCTCCACATTGGATTTTCAATGGAAGTAGTTGGTGTTGGTACGCAAAAGATCATTGGGAGAAGTCATATTAAATATGCAGATAATATGGATTTAGAATCTGAAACTTATGGTCTAGATGGAAAGATCTTGAAAAATTAGGTTTTTTTTAAAAAACGACATTGAAAAACGGACTTAAGATGTGAAAGTTACACCCTTTTGAAGAAAGACATAAATGTTAACCAAAGAGCCATGTGGCAGGTTGAAGTTGGTCCACATGGTGATACTCCTCCTAATAACCTCACTTTTACAAATAAGTTGTTTATGAAGTAACTCACTTTTATAAAATAAGTGGAAATCACGTTTACAATGAAGTTACTTTATAAAAAAAAGTTGCATACATAATAAATAATTTTAAAATAAAATATTAACGCTACTTATAGTGATTCACTTTTATAAATTAAGTGAAATACATTTTACAATGGATGCATGGATTTTTTTTTCAAAAAAAATAACAAAAAAAAAACATGAACTCAAGACCTCTTACTTAATGAAACGGCTTTTAACCAAGCGAGTTAATGCAAAACATATTGTATTGTTTAGAAGGAGGATTGGGGGTGTTATTATTGTTGTTGTGGAAAACGGCCTTGGAGAACATGCTCATTAAAAACTATTTTCACACAAGAACAAATTTTCACTTCTCGACGATAACAAGGGTTAGATCTCAATTCGCTTACCTGGAAAATGATTTTTTTTCCTTTATTTATGATTTACCGAGATCGCACAGAACACACAACAAAGAACATACGTAGACAAGAAAACTTTTTCCAATCTGTTTCTGATTTGTCGAGATCACACAGGGTGCAGGGGAAAGAGCATACACAAATTGAAAAAAACAACCCGGAAATAAAAGAAACAGAAAATCGAAATAAAACCGAAATATTAACTCTACAAAAATTTAAAAGGGCGTATTCGAGCTTTATACCCCCAGATCTGACTAAAATGGTCGTATCTTGGGCAAACATAAACCTTTTCAAGTGAAACAAAAAACATTCTTAACTAAAACGAATGCTCTGGACGCAATGGAACAATACTCTCAGGCCAGAAATATACGAAAAATGGCAGAAACTAGAGATGAGGCAACACAGCTTCACAATTTTGATCTACAATGGGAGTGGATCTTCAAATGCGCTTTAATACCATGTTGGACAACACATGCGTTCCAAAAGATGACGAACACCTTCAGTAACCACTCACACAACCAGATCAAAGATCAACACACCTATGTTTTCACATGATAAAACCCCTACAGGGAAACATCCACAGCCTCAACCAACGTGGCCTGTTATCGCGCAGTTTGTAGTTTAGGTCACAGGCTAAAGATAGAGGACAAACTGGCGTAACAGGAACCTTCCCCACCCAATGTCACCTCGATGGGGAGGTTCTTTCTGTTTAGGGAGGTTAGCCCAGGGGAGACGTCCCCGGTAACCTGGGGTTTGAAGAGGCCCAATGCCATTGTCCTCCATTAGTGGGTATGTATACTATGTATCATTCATTGATGATTATTCTCGTAAAACCTGGGTGTATTTCTTGAAATCTAAAGATGAAGTGTTCAGCAAATTCAAGGAATTCAAAGCCTTGATAGAGAATCTTTCTGAAAGAAAGATCAAGATACTCAGGTCGGATAATGGAGGAGAATACACCTCAAAAGAGTTCGTGAGCTTCTGCAAAGATGTTGGGATCAAGAGGGAACTCACTACTCCCTATAACCCTCAACAAAACAGTGGCTGAAACAAAGAACAGAACGATAATGTAAGTTGTGAAGACCAAGATCCACGATCAAGATCTTCCTATGTGCTTATGGGCAAAAGCAGCAATGACAGTCGTATATGTGCAAAATCGATTGTCCCATAGTGCACTTGGGTTCAAGACCCCGAAAGAGATGTTCACCAGAAAGAAGCCAGAGGTAAGCCATCTCAAAATATTTGGCTGCCCAATATTTATACATATACCAAAAGAGAAAAGAAACAAGGTGGAACCCTCAGGAAAGAAGGGAATATTTGTGGGATACTGTGAGGTCTCCAAGGCCTTCAGGATCTATATACCAGGTCACCACCACATTCAGATCAGCAGGGATGTGACTTTTGATGAAGATGCAGCGCTCAAGAAATCGAGAAACTGCCATCTTGAAGAGGTATATGAAGAGGAACCCGTAATCCCCAGAGTTGCAGAATCAGTGAGGGAGGTTCCCAGAGCTGTTGAACCAGTGAGGGAAGTCGTAACTTCCCCTGATGAGGAAATTCTAGAAGATCATGACGTAGTAGAGTTTCAAGAACCTCCTCAGATGACAATCTCCCATAAAAGAAAGCCAGCTTGGGCTAGAGAGCTTATTCAATATGGATAAAAGTATGGTGTTCCCGAAGGAACCACGAGACATGTGAAGAGACCTAAGCCATTCTCCAGTTATATGGCTTTGATGTGTGATCTCCTAGAAAAGGAGCCTACCTACTTTGAAGAAGCCA
>JZKD02S1675308.1:13194-43017 GCA_000966675.3 Picea glauca
TATCAAACATTAGGCAAAACTTGTCCATCCTGAGGAGAAGGTTGGCTACTCATTGGCAAAGGGATGGGGACATTCAGCTGAATCGCATCTTGAACTGACAGTTCTCAGATAGGTCACTAGTGAGCAGTACTAGCATTCAGAGCCACTAACAATTAGATGTGTTGGTCCAATTGCTCCATGCAGAATTTTAAATCTGCCACGTCACTACGAACCTCGAATATGAGCTGTGATAGCTCTTCTTTTGAACAAGGGTTGCACCGAGGAGAGTGTTCATCCTATAAGTCATCCAAGCCAATACGAGAGGAACTTGGGGGAGATTATTCATCTTGTAAGTCATCTAAGCCGACAAGAGAGGCATTGTGTGCTTGGTTTGTAACCAATGGAACAAGGGCAGGTCGATTCCCATCAACCATTGTTTCAAAGTACGCTTCGTACCACTCAACTCTACATCCCCAAATCATAGTTGCCTCCTGCATATTCATTTCTGTGTGCACATCTGCATTATGGAGTGAGGAAGCTCCAACCACTCTCTCCGAGAAATTGGATGAGACCACCACTTCTACAATCTTCTTATCCATCCTCCAACCTAAATTACAGGCCCGACGAGATCTCCCTCTTTCTCGGATGCGCGGCTTTAAGCATGTTGAGATACCGATTGCAATTGTGAAAGAAAACAACAATCTTTTGGACCAGAGCCTTTGAGCACAAGTGAAAGTGCCAGCCAGGGGCAATAAAGCACATAAAGAACCTCATCTTGCCTGCGTTAGGGGCATTTGCATATAACAAGGCAGGTAGTGCAGAGTTATTTCCACAATAACTGGAGTCTAGGTGGAGTAATTTCCCATTGTATCAATTGTACCAAAGGCCATATGTTTCCCTCTCTTATCACTCTCTAGGACTCAGATGAATGTCGTTAATAGCCCAGCTTGAGAGGTGATACGAGGCATCCTTCGAGCATCCTCTTGGAGACTCGAGCCACCAAGTGGCTAAGCCACCCCCCTCCATGTGCATACCCCCCTACCCCCCTCTAGATTTGAACTTGTGACCTCTTATGAGGAAACACATGTTCTTAACCATTAGGCTCACTCACTCTCTATTAAATTTAAGTTGATTCAATTTTTTAAATATTTTTTTTATCTTTTATTTCATTTTTATTATTATCTAAAACATCTCCCCATCCTAAATTATAAAACACCCTGTTTTGGTTTTTTTTTCCAATGATTTTTCCTCTTTCATTTTGCTTGAAATCCGCCTAGAAAGTATTGGATGTGCAGATTTGAGTGACTAAGTATATAATCTTGAGTTCAGAGATTGAATTCATTTATACATTCAAAAATACGATTTAAACCACAGAAAAATGTGATTTTGTCCAGATTTATATAACCAAATTCTAGACAGAAAAAAACAAAAAATATAAAACAGTTGGACACAATGAACCAATGTTAAACATTTCTCATTTAAAATATATAAAATAATAACATTTATTATACTGCCTAGGCACGGAGGTAGTATATAGCAATGAGTTAGCATTGACTTTCATATTAGTTTTATGTTGACTTAAAAAATGTGTATAAATTTTAATGTTGAACATAACAAATAAAAAAATAAAAAAAATCAATATAACAAAATTAGTATTTTTATGACCTCTGATTAATCAATAAATTGATAGTGTTATTGCAACCTTCACTTCATTTAAGGTTTAAAATTAATTTTGACATGACTATATATGAGTGGCACTTTCTTATAAGGTACAACTATATTGACAAAATAATTTTATAACAAATATAAAATAAAAACCATACATATGTTCATATTGAATTAGCTCCCTTTCACAACTCCCAAAATACATTGAATGGAGACACTTTACCCATCAATTCTATATAAACCAAGTCACATGAAATGAATCCATTGACCTATGAAATAAGACTCTTTTTATTATTTTCTTTTCTTATTTTTCCAAATATGTAGTTATGAAACCATTTTTAATTCTTTTGGTAAGTTACCATTGACCTATCAAATAAGACTCCTTTTTTTTTTTTTTTCAAATGTGTAGTTATGAAACCATTTTTAATTCTTTTGGTAAGTTAATTGATAGCTGCTTATGGAGACATATGATAGAAACGTTGGACTACAAAATAAATTTAGTTTTTTTTGAAATGACATATTTTAATTATAGGAACGAGCTAAAACACACACACCTTTTGAGAGGGATGAAAATTTTCAAAGACAAAGAAAACTCGGTAAGTTTGCATAGATTTGAATAAAATTTATTTTATTATCTTCGAAGACAGTGTATCAAACACTGCTACACTTGTGTTGTTTTAAATGTTGTCTCTATTAGACATAGTCATCGTACTTAACGTGTCAAACAGACTCACTTAAACATAGCCATCCATCGTACTGAACGTGTCACGGCTTGGGCTTGCAAATCACGTTATTGATTTGATATTAAACATATACATCGTACTCAACGTGTCAAAGTAAGCTACGCATCTCTTTCACTTGGGGCTCACGGTGCCTACTAATTCTCCATAATATTTCAATATCCTCGGATCATGGTCAACATTNCCACAATAACTGGAGTCTAGGTGGAGTAATTTCCCATTGTATCAATTGTACCAAAGGCCATATGTTTCCCTCTCTTATCACTCTCTAGGACTCAGATGAATGTCGTTAATAGCCCAGCTTGAGAGGTGATACGAGGCATCCTTCGAGCATCCTCTTGGAGACTCGAGCCACCAAGTGGCTAAGCCACCCCCCTCCATGTGCATACCCCCCTACCCCCCTCTAGATTTGAACTTGTGACCTCTTATGAGGAAACACATGTTCTTAACCATTAGGCTCACTCACTCTCTATTAAATTTAAGTTGATTCAATTTTTTAAATATTTTTTTTATCTTTTATTTCATTTTTATTATTATCTAAAACATCTCCCCATCCTAAATTATAAAACACCCTGTTTTGGTTTTTTTTTCCAATGATTTTTCCTCTTTCATTTTGCTTGAAATCCGCCTAGAAAGTATTGGATGTGCAGATTTGAGTGACTAAGTATATAATCTTGAGTTCAGAGATTGAATTCATTTATACATTCAAAAATACGATTTAAACCACAGAAAAATGTGATTTTGTCCAGATTTATATAACCAAATTCTAGACAGAAAAAAACAAAAAATATAAAACAGTTGGACACAATGAACCAATGTTAAACATTTCTCATTTAAAATATATAAAATAATAACATTTATTATACTGCCTAGGCACGGAGGTAGTATATAGCAATGAGTTAGCATTGACTTTCATATTAGTTTTATGTTGACTTAAAAAATGTGTATAAATTTTAATGTTGAACATAACAAATAAAAAAATAAAAAAAATCAATATAACAAAATTAGTATTTTTATGACCTCTGATTAATCAATAAATTGATAGTGTTATTGCAACCTTCACTTCATTTAAGGTTTAAAATTAATTTTGACATGACTATATATGAGTGGCACTTTCTTATAAGGTACAACTATATTGACAAAATAATTTTATAACAAATATAAAATAAAACCATACATATGTTCATATTGAATTAGCTCCCTTTCACAACTCCCAAAATACATTGAATGGAGACACTTTACCCATCAATTCTATATAAACCAAGTCACATGAAATGAATCCATTGACCTATGAAATAAGACTCTTTTTATTATTTTCTTTTCTTATTTTTCCAAATATGTAGTTATGAAACCATTTTTAATTCTTTTGGTAAGTTACCATTGACCTATCAAATAAGACTCCTTTTTTTTTTTTTTTCAAATGTGTAGTTATGAAACCATTTTTAATTCTTTTGGTAAGTTAATTGATAGCTGCTTATGGAGACATATGATAGAAACGTTGGACTACAAAATAAATTTAGTTTTTTTTGAAATGACATATTTTAATTATAGGAACGAGCTAAAACACACACACCTTTTGAGAGGGATGAAAATTTTCAAAGACAAAGAAAACTCGGTAAGTTTGCATAGATTTGAATAAAATTTATTTTATTATCTTCGAAGACAGTGTATCAAACACTGCTACACTTGTGTTGTTTTAAATGTTGTCTCTATTAGACATAGTCATCGTACTTAACGTGTCAAACAGACTCACTTAAACATAGCCATCCATCGTACTGAACGTGTCACGGCTTGGGCTTGCAAATCACGTTATTGATTTGATATTAAACATATACATCGTACTCAACGTGTCAAAGTAAGCTACGCATCTCTTTCACTTGGGGCTCACGGTGCCTACTAATTCTCCATAATATTTCAATATCCTCGGATCATGGTCAACATTGGTACACGTTAATTAAGCGTCAAATTTCCGATAACATGTTTTTTTAATTGTAATGATTTAATCAATCATTAATTAATAACGAATAAATGTTAATTGGATTCAATTTTTTAAGTTGATAAGTTTTATTATTATTTTTATGTCATATCAAGTTTTATACAAAGATGTAATTGTTTTTTAATTAAGTGAAGTGAAATTTATTTTTATTTTTTTAAATTGAATTGAATTTTTTTTAAATGTAGAGTTATGTAAAATAACACTAATATCTCTCATTATTGTATTATAGATTAATCTTTGTGCAATCACTTTTTAAAAAAATGTAATTTATTTAACAATTAAAAAAAATATATTAATAGATTTTTATATTTAATTTATTAAAATAAAATTATATGATTTTGTTTAATAATATTTTTTTAATTTTGTCAATTGAATGTAATTTAAGTGGTTGCAAAAAAAATTATGATCTTACCCACTTAAATTCAAATCTTATTTTGTAATATATATGTCATGTTTTTGTTTGGATAACATGGGAAGATATTTTTTTAGATTAATAATTAATAATATAATTTTTAATGATTAAATAATATATATAATAAGTGATAATAATAATAAATAATTATTTATTATCCAAGGGATGCATCCTTTCATGGATGGTCACCATATGATCTCTATATATGGAACACACATCATTGTAATGAAATATTGATCAGATATCATCTCATATAGAAAAATCAACATCGTATCAAAGCAGGACTCGGCTTACTCCCTCACGAGAGGACACAGAGCAGATTCTATATTTCCTAGTGGGTAATGTACAACCCTCAACGTCATATACAAATATTAGAATGTAGAGATCAATCTGAGATTACACATCTATTCAATAATTGGGCTGGATCAAATAGCATTGATTGTTCCACCAAAATAAATTATCGATGGTGGGTGCAAGCTACAACGACCACACATCGTAAAAGCTACAGTCAGAAGCCAATTGGCCTTTACTTTTGACTCTAATATTTTGTACCCAAAACTGGCAGGGATTTGTCGTCGGCCAATTGGGTGCTTGGAATTGAGTGCTCGGAATCCATACTTTATAATCCTAGATTATTGTCTCAAGTGAGGTGAGATAATAGATTTTGAAGGACCAAATTATGTTTGAATGGAGCCCAGATCGCTAAACTGGCAGAGGTCGACAGGTAGAGGCCTATTTGGCGGACAACCACCCATTTTAGCGGGAGTGAAGTCCAATGCACATCATGCATTTAAAATTGTCAAAAAAAAAAGACTTCACAATTGCAGCTCCAATTCTTTGTTTCATTTTTCCATGCTATAGTTCAATTTCAGTGTTCTACAATTACGATGATTTGCCAGAATCCAATTACTTATCATTCGACTAACCACAAGGGTCGGTCTATGCCAGAAAGTTAGATAACGATTGGTTGAGTTTTACCACTGATAATCTCGATTGAAGTTCTATCTAATGAAGGCAGTGGATCCCTCCGACTTAGGAGTGAACGACCAATTATTTTAAAATAATTAAATTATTCCATATACATCTCCATACACCCCATAGCTACCATGGGAATTTTAACATAGATTTGATGCATAGATAGTTCTCACTAGAGATGCAGTTTTACTCATTTAATCCTTCCACAACAGTTCTTAACAAAAACTTGATGATTTGAAGCCGATAGTAGTTATCTTTTAAAATCCAATAACTAAGCTTTCAATTCATAGCAGATTAGCATTGTAGCATGATGATCCAGATTTTCAATTGCATAGTCAACAAAACAAAGTGGGCATGCTAATTTTGTGGAAGCATTACTGCAGACAGGTGCAAATGTTTATGTGGTAAACAATGGTGAGCACACAACTTTGCATTACGTTGTGAGCAAAGGGCGGGTTAAGATTGCCCAAGTTTTAATCTATAATGGTGTCAACGCCAAGCTAAAGGACGAGTTTGGTTACACTCCATTGCATTAGGAAGCAAGGGCGGGGCACCCATAAATATGCAAGTTGTTGAAAAGAGATGTTTGAGGCAACAACATGAGACATTATTCCCAGAGGGTCCTGTGTGGACTAGTAGGGGGGGATGTGGACTTCATATTGACATGCCTCATACGATCAGATGAAGGAACCAAGACATTGGATTCACGAGGAAACTTCGATATGTCTTGGGGCACATTGGCTCCATGAGGAAACCTCTATGTGTCCTAGAGAAGACATTGGATCCATGAGGGAACCTCGATATGTCTTAGACATATGTTCCACGAGGGAACCATGAGATGTCTAGTATGGACATAGTTCATGAGTGACGCCTCAAGTTGGACACTTTAGGATATTTGGGTGTCCAGTATACATTCATGTACCCAAGGAGAAAAGGACCAAGTTAGACCCTTCAGGCAAAAATGGTACATTTGTGGGGTACAGTGAGTCTTTGAAGGCATATCGGATCTACATCCCTGGTCAGAGACAGATTGAGGTGAGCAGAGATGTTACCTTTGAAGAGGAGGTAGCCTTTAGGATATCTAGAGTACCTCACATGGATATTGATAGTGAGAGACAGGGAGAGATTGTGCCTTCTCCCCCAACCCTCCAGCAATTCAGAGGGAGACAGTTGAGCTTATTGATCAAATTGATCTCATTGATCTTGTAGCTCCAGTTAATGTTCCCAAAGATATTGCAATAGGTCGGAAGAGACATGCATGGGCTCATCAAACTTTGCAAGAGACAGAAGGACATGTATCTCCGTGTAGTCCTTTCCGAGAGAGCAAGAGACCTCAAAGATATTCGTGCTATGTCATAGCTATGAGCCACACTCATTGATTTTGAGCCTTCATGTTATGAGGAGGAAACTAGTCATCCAGTATGGAGAGATGTCATGATGGAGGGGTACCAGTCCATAATGAAGAATGATGTGTGGAATATTGTTCTGAGACCTGAGGGGAAGTTTGTAGTGACTTCCAAGTGGATCTATAAGATCAAACACACAATTGACGGGAGCATTGAGAAGCACAAAACGAGAATTGTTGCTCGAGGATTCTCTCAAGTAGAGGGAATAGATTATGAGAATAAATTTTCTCTTGTTTCTTGATACACTTCTATCTAGATCATTATTTCCCTTGCAGCATCCATGTGTTGAAGACTACATCATATGGATGTAAAGACAACCTTTCTCAATGGAGAGATTGAGGAAGAAGTATATATCGAGCAGCTAGATGGTTTTGTGATACATGAGAAGGAGTCTCATGTGTGCAAGTTGAAGAAGACCCTGTATGGACTCAAGCAAGCACCTCGAGCTTGGTATGCAAGGATTGATCGATACCTGATGAGTTTGGGCTTCAACAAAAGTGTTGTTGACCCCAAACTGTACTACAAGATTGTTAATGGTGAGTCCTTGATTTTGGTCCTCTATGTTGATGATTTATTCCTCACCGGTACAAAGAGCCTTATTGTTGAATGCAAGTATGTGTTGGCCTCTAAGTTTGAGATGAAGGACCTTGGTATGATGCACTACTTCTTGGGACTAGAGGTGTGTCAAAGAACTGATGAGATCTTCATGAGTCAGGGGAAGTACAAAATTGAGATATTGAAAAAGTTTCGAATGTTGAACTGTAAGCCCATGGCTACACCAATGGTGATGAATCTGAAGAAATTAAGTGTGTCTTCTTCCGATTTCGACAAGATCGATCTGACACTGTACATACAATTGATCGAATCATTGATGTATCTGGTTAACACTAGACCAGATATGTGTTATGCAGTGAGTGCACTTAGCAATTTTATGAGTCAACTGAGACAAATACACTAGATTGTTGTGAAGCATGTGCTGAGATACCTGCGAGGCACAGTTGGACATGGCCTGAGATATACTTCCAATATTGACATGAGATTGCAGGGATATACTAACTCTGACTGGGTAGGGAGTGCAGTGGACATGAACAACACCTCCGGGTGTTGCTTCACTTTGGGATATGCCATGGTTTCTTGGTGTAGCAGGAAACAAAATTTTGTGGCTTTAAGCACCACAGAAGCAGAGTACATTGCATTGAGTGTAGAAGTCTGCAAAGCAGTGTGGATTTGCAAGATCCTTGAAGATTTATTTGGACATGTGATAGATTCCACTATTATTCATTATGATAACTAGAGTTGTGTGAATCTCTCATAGAATCCAATGTTTCATGAAAAATCGAAACACATTGAGATCAAGTATCATTACATCTGAGACATGGTGGAAAGGAAGGAAGTATTGGTGCAGTACCTTCCTACAGATGAGCAAGTTGTTGATGTTCTTACCAAACCAAGACGAAGTTCGAGTACTTTCGTGACAGACTTGGCATGGCAGAGAATGCCTCCCTCGCTGAGAGGGAGTGTTGATGTTTGCAGCTTCCTGAGACATTCTCCAGATTGTACTCCTATGTGACTAAGTTGAGTTGATCTATGAGGACACTTATCTGAGAAGGGATAAGTGGGTTTGGGATTATAAACCAACATCCCTTGTGGAGATCACATGAGGACATGTCTAGGGAGTTGACCTTGACATCACAAACTATGGGGAGTTGACCCTAGTGTTTCTAGAGGGAGTAGCCTCTAGAAGTACACATGGGAGTGCCATGTGTGACAGACATTCCCCAGATCATACTCCTCTATGACTGAGTTGAGTTGATCCATGAGGACACTTATCCGAGAAGGGATAAGTGGGTTTGGGCTTATAGCCCAACGTCCCTTGTGGAGAACACATGAAGACACGTCCCTTTCAGAGATCACATTAGCACATGTCAAGGGAGTTGACCTTGACATCACACACTACGGGGAGTTGACCATAGTGTTCCTAGAGGGAGTAGCCTCTAGAAGTCCACATCGGAGTGCCATGCGTGACAGACTTGTTGCTACTATGGTGGTTATGTACCACTAGCGGAGACTGTGTGTTTCTAGATAGTAGTTGTGTGCTACTATAGTGGATGTGTACCACTAGCAGTGAATGTGTTTCATTGGACAGTATTTGTGTGCTACTAGTTGATTATAGAGTAGTCAATGGACTACTAGATGAAGACATCATGGAAAGATACCCCCCTAGATAAGAGGGAGTGTTGATGTTTCAACATCAGGTGGACCTTCTCCTAGATTGGGTTGCAGACCAAGGGAGATAGGATACATTTATCATAAAGGTGCACTTGTGGTAAAATGGCCCAGGAATAGTCCTTACTTGATCATGACAATGAATAATATGGACTCGAGGTGCTTTCCACGTGGTAGTTAGCATCCGGATGGCATTCACTCACAAGGGTGTACATGTGGTGAACGACCCTGGTGAATTATTTTTCCTAGTCATGGTGATTTGATAAGGAATGATAAAAGACTTAATATGCTAGATGTTATCACATGCGGACCCTGAGTGAGCCCGGTCTCAGAGAGAGTCAGTGGGCTCAAAGGGAGAGCCGCAGGGAGAGTTTCCCCTCAATTCAGGTGGGAGAGAGACATCTCCAAGCACTGATAAACAGGTGTCATGAGTCTAGGGCGAAGTTTGTATACTTCAGAGACAAACTTGGCATGATGTAGAATATCTCCTTCATTGAGAGGGAGTGTTGATGTTTGGATAACATCAAAAAGACATTTTTCTAGATTAATAATTAATAATATAATTATTAATTATTAAATAATATATATAATAAGTAATAATAATAATAAATAGCAATTTATTCTCTATAATGGGGGATCCTCTACTGGACAACACGCCTAGCACGGATCTTCTAAAATCCTTCCTAAAAGCTCAAAATTACAACACCCTCTGGGACATCTCCCTCTGGCAAAGCGACGGTACCAACAGTTGGGCAAGCTAGAACCTCCATGTCTGCCCTTCACAGATCCAGGAAGAAAAAGAGTTGTTGATCAACCTGCTCCGAGGAAAATCCCCAATCTCCAAAAGACTTAGGGACCAGTGAGGCTAGGGCACAAAATCAGAGAACTACACAACAATCGCTGGCTATAAAATCCTCACAGCTGAGCCCCAGGTCCCAAGAAACTCGACGCTTTGGAAAGAAATCTGGCGTGTCAAAAGTCTACCCAAAGTAGACTTCTTCATCTGGACTCTTGCTCATAACAGCATCCTGACAGGTGATAACCTTCGACGGAAAGGCTAGGAAGGACCCTCGAGATGCCCCCTCTGCCACTCCCACAATGAAGTTGTTGACCATATACTCCTTAGCTTCCCCTTTGAAAAAGAAGTTTGGAGGAACGCCCTTCTAGGAGGGACCCCGAATGACCAATTCCCTTCAGATATATCTACTCTACTAAAAACCTGGGCCACCCTCTGCCCTTTCCCTCTCAAGGTCAAGCCTCAACTTAAATGCTGCTGGATGACCCTTCCTAAATTCATTCTTTGGAAAATTTGGCTCAAAAGAAATTCCCGAATCTTCAGAAACCAGTCCTCCTTTCCTGCCCACGTTTCTGCCAAAGCCAAAGCCTTACTGGGTGACTACCTCACTTCCCTGTGGCTAAACACCAACCTTCACACTCTCTCTTCCTCGAAAGAAGCCTGGATTCATAGCATCGCTCCAGATCTTAAATCCCCCCCTCTACTCCCCAAGCTTCACGAAACCTAGGAAGTGCGCAAGCAACCTAAGGACTTCAAAGAATGGAAATGCACTCAGCACAAACACATCTTGTTCTTTGACGGAGCTTCGAAAGGAAATACAGGGGCGACAAAAGGGGGAGGGGTTATCTATGACCCCGTTGAACTCCGGGAACTGGTCTACTCTTGGGGGCTAGGAGAAGAAACCAACAACACCACAGAATCTCTAAGCCTTTGGCAAGGACTCATCCAAGCCCAGAAGCTAGCTATCAAAGAAATTACGGTGATTGGAGACTCTCGAATTTTAATTCGGGGTATGGTCACCAACACACTGCCAAATCAAATGAAACTCCGTCAAATCTCCAAGAAAATTTTGCGACTCTCACACTCCTTCGAAAAAATCGACTTCTTTCATGTGCTCTGTCAATTTAACGGTGGAGCAGACCAGGCTGCCAAAGCCACCACCCCCTTGAGTAGGGGTCAGCTCTCCCTTAATGAAACTTTGTTATTCGACCCACTCCCATAACGACACCTGGTGGGCGATTAGTTGGACCTCCTAGGGCACGTGGCTCTCGTTTCCCCCCGAATTCTCGACTCATGGCAATCCTCAGGCATCAGTCTTGTCCGTCCCCTCCCCCGCAAAGGTACTTCACTTACTCGTTCGTGTCCCCTCGCCACTCCTCGTCTATCCTTCACCTCGCGTCCCTCATGTCGCGATGCACTGAACCCATCCCCCTCCCGCATGGCCCTCGAGCAAGGATCTTTCACTCCTTGGCGATGCACGCTCGAGTCGATGTTAAAAACGGGAAGGCCGCGACCTGCTCTTGTCCTTCTTTCTCACTCGACACTGCCTGGTCCCTCGCTTGGTTGGTGTTCTCAGCCCCTTTCCCTGCTCACTCATGCCCGAATGATTCGGCCTGGTCCCTCACTTGGTTAGTGTCCATTGCTCCTGATCGCGCAATGGCGTCCAACTCCAATTCAGCCTCCCCCCCCTAACCCTTCCCCCTCTCTGGAACTTGAAATTCGCAAGTTGAAGCGCACACTCAACACACATAGAGGATTTTTTATTCGTCTGGACAAGGAAGGTGGTCGAAGGTTCAAAATGGTGGAAGAAGACTTTATCCAGTTCATGGAAAAAGTGGTCGAAGCTCTCACTTACACAACACAACAAACTAACAACAAAATTGTTGAATTGGAGGCAAGAATTGAAAAGTTGGAGCTCCAAGCCATCGGCTCGAACCACCAGACAGATGCAGGGGCGAAGGAGTCTCTGAGCGCAAGCTCCTCCATCCCGAATCAGAAGGTTTAATTATGGGTTTCCTCCATTCTAAAACTAGTTCTTTTTTGGCTCTCTGGTTTTTTCCTTATACGCAGGAGTATAGTCTCCTTTTGGAATTCAGGCAGTCACAATGTAAGTCGGTTCTCAGTCTGTGTTTAACTATTTTTTGGACTCTCGGAAGTTATGGGAATCTCGGGACTTTATATCAGGGTAGTCCTACTTGTAAACTCGAAGCCCATGCACATAATGCAGGGCTGAATTTTGTAGTTCTCTCCACAGTGGTCATACCACTGCTATTATAATATATAAACCTCTTTCTTGTGTAAAAAAAAAAAAAAAAAGTTATTTATTATCCAAGAGACCCATCATTTCATGAATGGTTACCATATGTTCTCTATATATTGAGCATTCATCATTGTAATGAAATATCGATCAGATATCATCTCATATAGAAAAATCAACATATTCTTCATAAGTCCATTATTAATAAATTGCATATGATTTATTTATTTATAAGTTTTTAAACCTACCTTCTACCATACAAATTTTAAAAATTATTTTAAATATCATTTTTGAAATGTAAAAAAAAGTACTTAAACGATTTCCCCTAACCATATTATTTAGAGAAAGAAATAATTTCAAATTTTTATTAAATTTTGAATAATTTTAAAACTTTTAAACTTCTTTAAACCATTTAAAAAAAACCTATGTTATCACAAAATTTAATTTTATTCATTCTAATTCGTATCACAAAATTTAATTTTATTCATTCTAATTCGAGTCAAGGGAGGGTTTTTATGAAAATGCTTAAACGATTTCATTTCTTTTTGGGTTTCTAAATGATTGATTATTATTCTAAAACACAATTAATGTTTTGTTTTTTTCTCGTTATAAATAAAAAGAATACTAATTCTATTTTATTTTAAATCTTTTGAATATATTTAAAATAAAATAAATTTTTAAAGATATTATTTTATTATCTATTAAAATAGAAATAAAAATTTATATTTAAAATGTTTTACTGTAATATAGTTATACATAGTACAAAGCAAAAAAGTTAAAATAATGATAAAACATTTAAAACTTGTAATAATAATGTATTATTTTGTATGTAAAAACAAGTTAAACAAGAGTTAATGTGAGTTAATGTGTGTAGTAAAACTCATTATAAATATTATGACAAAGTCATTTCTAATGGTACAACATTAGGAATTTTTGGAATTAGAAATATGATAAATGATAATGATGATTAACGTCCACTAAAATCTAATTGATCTATCAGAATTAGAAATATATATTATTATTAATAATAATTAGGAAGATAAAGAATTACTTTTTTTTTCCATGAAAAAATTACACAATTTTATAAATAGTATAAAATTATTTACAGCGCCAAAGTCACATAGAGAAAATTCAGCGATCCGTAGCTACTGTCAATTCGGCCACCCAATATTGAACAATAGATACACGAGAGTATTGTCGTTGTTCATTGTTGGACGTGAGACGGCTATACATGGAGTAAACCATATCGGCGGGTCACTGTCAGCTCTGAGGATCAGTATCACAACCCCAATGGTCCTTTACAAAAAAAACACTGGAGATTATCCATATCCAGTGATCTGTTCCTTGAAGACAGAGAATAAAACAAGGAAAAAACAGCGAGAAATAGGATAATCTACGGACAAAAAACCATTTACTAACAGACATAACACTCCGGAAGTGACAGCCTGGAGAAGAATCAGAAGATGCGGTAGGTTGAGATTTGGCTCTCGATCCCACTGTCATTGTGAAAAATCAATAAATGACTTGCCTCCTCCATTAACGCTCTCTTTGAGAGAGCATCAGCTTCACCGTTGAAAGCTCTGGGAATACGCTGAAAGCGGATGTTGGTGAAGCCTTTGGCAAGGTCCATTGATTTTTGTTTCCAGGGGTCAACATGGATCGCACTGAGCTTGGATTTTTGTGAAATCCAGTCTATGATGACCTTCGAGTCACCCCTGACAAGCAAGTGATTAATGGACCATTCGGAAGCAAGTAAAAGGGAAACCCAAAGCCCCATGAGCTCAGCTTTTGTGTTTGTTCCCGGACCACAATTGAGAATCCACTTAGTGATTCTCGACTGGTGGGCTCTGAAAAAACCTCCAGCCCCGCAGCAGGATCCCATTGCTTGGGCAGCTCCGTCAAAGCATGCCAAAGTGAAACCTTCTGGCAGATTAAGGTCAATGTCTTTAATAAAATGAAGCTTTAATGAAGACGGCTGCCAGGAGAAAGATGCTATGACCCTGTGGAATACAGCCAGCGTGGATGGAGATCTATCTTCAAACAGGGCTTTATTGCGCTCGATCCACAAATTCTAGCAGGTGTATACAGCCAAGGGAAACGACAATGTTTTGTTTAATTGCCAGGAGGAGAAACAGTCAAAGATGGAATCGCCGCTCCAGGAGAATGGAAGGTTAAAATGCTTTGAAAGTCTGCTCCAAACGTCCTTAGTAAACTCACAGAGAATCAATAAATGTTGGGTGTCTTCCTGTGCTCTCCGGCAGAGGGGGCAAATGCCGGGACCTTCCCAACCTTTCCGGCGAAGGGAATCCCAGGTTAATATCCGATTCATTCCGGCCAGCCAAACAAAAAGTTTTTGTTTTAGTGGAACCCTCCACTTCCAGACCTGTGATCGCCAAGACAAATCCAGGGCAGGATTTTGAGTATTCAAAAGTGCTTCAAATATATTCTTTACATTTGGGTTGCCAGATGCATCGCCGCCTGTCCAAACTAAAGTATCAGGTTCATCATTGAGTGAAATACCAGCACACTTAAGATGAAAGATAAAAAAATTCCAATCAGTTGCCATTCGCCCACTGAGAGACAAATCGCTTTCACTTAGCCAATGATCTGGTAGAGTGGAGGATCCAGTCGTTTGATTGATATGAGCAAGATAATGAAAATTTTGGGAAGTGAGCTTCGAACACAACTCTGGGTGAAGTAGCGATCTGTCTTCCAGACCAACAATCATGTCTCTGCCTATTTGGATCTCAATACCTGTGCCCGGCTTCCATCTGAGCCAATGGAGGATGATGGGAGAAGATAGGACCAATCCCTTCCAGAAGGGAGAGGCGTTCTTTTGGTGGAGCGATTGCTTACGAAGCCAGTCACTGAGATTTGTTGAGCCAAGGTATTTATCCACCACAATATTGTGCCAAATGCTGTCAAGTGTCAGAACTCTCCAAAAAGAGCTTGCCAGGAGGGCTGTATTGAAGGTATGTAAATTTTTTAGGCCCCATCCACCTGCCTTTTTGGGCCTAGCCAAGATCTCCCAGCTACAAAGATGAAAAACAATGCTTATTCCCATGACCATTCCACAAAAAATTGGTAGAAATTCTCCGGAGAGTGTTGATAATATTTCTTGGAATCTTTTCCAAAGTCATCCAGTATACCGCCAGACCTTCTAACACTGACTTTAACAGTATGAATCGGCCACCTAGAGATAACCATTTATTACACCAGCCTCCTATTTTCTTTTCAAATAACTTAACTAACCACAGCCAATCGTCTGGAGAAGAGGCTCCAATCTTCAGCTGGAAACCGAGGTACTTCAGGCCTTCTCTTAGTTCAATAAATGTATATGGAATGGCTCGCTTGAAAATAATTAGTTCTGGCTCCGAGAGTCCCCAAAAGTGAACAGAAGATTTTGAAAGATTAATAGAAAGGCCTGAAGCAGAACAGAAGCGAGAGAGGACCTCCTGAATGATAGACCACTCCGCTAAGTCAGCTTTCGACATGAGAAGGAGGTCGTCCACAAACATATGGTGAACTATGTTTATGAGCTTAGAAACTTTGATGTCGGTGATTTTATGTTCGGAGATGCTTTTTTTGAGAAGGAGGTTGAATCCCTCCATGATCAATAAGAAAAGGTAAGGCGAGAGTGGACATCCCTGGCGGAGGCCCCTCTCACTTTTAAAATAACTGGATGACTCTCCATTGATTATAACAGCAAAATTAGCAGTAGTAACACAAGCTAAGATCCAATTTGTTAACTTGACTCCAAAGCCAACTGCAAGTAGCACGAGTCTAAGAAAATCCCAGTCGATGCTGTCAAAAGCTTTGTTGATGTCCAGTTTCATAACCAGCGCTTTTATATTTTTTTTCTTGATGCTGTGTAAACACTCGTGTGCTGCTCCGATCGCATCCTGTATTCTCCTGCCCTTTAGGAAGCCGAGTTGTTCTGAAGATAGACTCCTTCCAAGGATGGGCTTTATCCTATTTGAGATGACTTTAGAGATTAGTTTATAAATAAGATTACAGAGGGAGATCGGGCGAAAGTCATTGAAGGAGAGGGAGTTTGTTTTCTTTGGTATCAGGACCAGGAAAGTGGTGTTTAGGCACCCAGATATTCTACCCCTAATCCGAGAGTCTTCCACCATTTGTAGGAGATCTTCGCCCACAAGATTGAAAAAGAAAATGAAGAATTCGGTTGTCCAGCCGTCCGGACCCGGACTTCGTTCTTTTTTAAATTGGATCAGAATGTCTTTAATCTCTGCAAGTGTGACAGGTTTGAATAACTCAGTGTCTTCATCTGTGGTAATAAAAGGTGGATAGAGGCCAGCAGTCTAGACCAAATCGGGGAGAGACTGATCACTGGGGGCTTTGAACAATTGTTTAAAATGTTGAACTGCCTCTGACTTTATCTCCTCTCCTCGGATAGTCCCATTCCCGTTTATGTTGTTGTCTATAGACCAAATGGATTTTTTGCTTCTATTTGTATTCGCCACCCTGTGAAAATATTTCGTATTGGAGTCGTCGCTCCTGAGCCAAGTCGCGCGACTTCGCAGATGCCAGGCCTCTTCCTCCTGCCGCAGAATTGAGGTTCTGTTTGATTCAAGCTCGGAAAGCCAGGATGTCTCTTCCGCAGTTAAGGCCGATGTAGATGAGGAAGTGATGAGTGACTTAATCTCGGACTCCAGCTCCTGTAGACGAATTTTATCTGCCTGTCTAATATCCTGAATCCACGTTTTTGTAACTGCCTTAAGGAATTTGAGTTTCCATGCAATACGCCTTTGTGGATTATCTTCAGCCAGGAAGCGTTTGTCCAACCAGACGCCATGGACCAGGGAAGAGTAATCCGCGCGCAGCAGCCAGTGATGATTAAATTTAAATGGAGTAGCTCGGTGTAGCGCCGGTGGCATCAACTTGAGAAAGACAGGGGCATGATCTGAAATAAAAGGGTATTCTAACCACGAGGAAGGAGAATTTGAAGAAGTCAAGAAAGATTCAGGTACAAAAAATCGATCCAGGCGTCTGGCAATGGCCCCACTGCCAGAACGCCCATTACGCCAAGTAGGCACCAGACAGGGCGGCTGTATATCAATTAAGTTGTATGTAGTAAAAAGTTCACTGATGGAGGAATCCGTAGATCCGGGCAGGAAAGATCCGCCCCAATGTTCATCTGCCTTCAATATAAAGTTTAGGTCTCCCCCGAGAATGAGATTAGGAAGGGCGAGCAATCCGTTGTTTGCCAGTTTGTTCCAGAAATAAGGCTTGTTGGAGCATGGTCCATAAATATTAAGGAAGGCCACCTCTTGACCAGTAGCCAGAAAACGACCTTTCAGTAGAATGTCCCCCACACGTTAGAAATGGCTGCAGCTCGAAATGGTCAGGGTTCCAAGTCACCAACAGTCCGCCAGAGTTGCCGATTGAACTTGCAGCTGCAGAAAACCACGAGGGTCGAAAATGGTGCACAAAATCCCTGGATAGTAAATCAGTCGAGAGAGTCTCTTGGAGAAAAATGAGGTCCGGTTTAGAAGTTTCTAACAATCTTCGGAAGGAGGCGGTCTTGAGGGCTCCTCCAATCCCTCGGATGTTTAAGGAGAGCACGATCATTATTTTGATCGTGCCAAAGCCTTCAATGCTCTAAGGGGCTTACCTTCCTGTATGGGGAGATCAGTGTTTGGAATCTGAGTGTTTGAAGACTCTTTTTTTTTCCTGGAGCTTCGGGTCTGAAGAGGGGAGAGCTCTGTAGCGATGCCTCAGACCCAAGTAAATGATTTAATATCTCTTTCTGTAGGGAGAATGGAGGAGGAACTTGGCTCTGAGACTGTAGAAAGGAGCTCTTTGCCTCGGTAAACTGGTAGATGTGAAAGATTGTTTGGGAAAATGGCAGTGGAGGTCGAGGCGTTCAAGCCTTCTAACAAGTTAAGATCGTCTTCCTCGGGTTGACTGTATCCTGGAAGCAAAGGCGGGGAGGCTATATTGCTGTGAGATGAAGACATATTTGCGGAATTCCCGGTCGGGGCTAATGTGGACTGCTGAACCTGCTTGGCCGGGAGGGATGGTTGGTATAAAATTGTATCGTGTGGCGGGTCCTGGTTTACAATAGGGTGCAAAGTAGATGGATGGCCGAGTTCAATAGCAGGGTTTGGGGCCGTAGGTGGAAGGGCCTTACCATCGGTTGGAGTACTGGCATCCCTGCTAGGGGCCGAGAGCCACGGGTAACTGGAGGCTGAGTTCTTCTCAGTATCGGTAAGGGCTCTGTAGAGGGTGGGACAAAGAGATTTTAGTTTATACAAAGGATCGACTGTCTGTCCAGAGCTGACCTGGGTAAGTGGGCTATGAGGCGTGTTCAGATAGGCCAGGGACAGATCCGTCTCTATGAGGTCCGGGGGATTGAGAAAAAGGTCACTTTCATCTGAAGAATCGATAGAGATCTTACTCGGACAATCTCGGCGAAGATGACCTGTTGCACGGCAGTGATTACATCGGAAAGGAAGTCCAAGGTAGTCCAGATTCTGCGAGAGTTTGCGCCCTCTCCATTCGATCACCAAGGTTTCAGGTAAGCTAGAGGAGATGTCAATCTCCACCAGTACTCTTCCCATCGATCTCGAGGGTCCGCTGAGCAGCTGTGAGTCCAGTGAGATGAAAGTTCCCAGCGAGTTTCCGATGGCAGTCAAAGCTTCTGTATTCCACAGGTATAACGGAAGTCCCGGGAGGAGAACCCAGAGGTGTCTATATTGGAAATACTCTGTGTCAGGATTGAACGCAACTCTCCAGCGCTTCAGCATGAGGCTGCCTCTTCCGTAGACCCAAACTGAAGAGAGTAGTAGAGTGGCGTCCTCTGGAGACTTACAGTGTATAGAAAGCCAACCATTTTTAAGGAACTGTATCTGTGGAATGTAACCCAAGGCAGGAAGCCAGTTACTCTTTGTCCAGTCCTCCAGTGGTAATGGGCTCAGGCGCTTATAGGAAAAACGACCCACCAGTGTACAAGTCGACATCTTACAGAGCTCTTCGAAGCCCACCCCGTCTCCCAGGACCAAGCATTTTGCTTTTCTGGAAGATTTCCACACTTTCCTATCACTGTGAGCACCGCGCTGAAAGGTAGATTTATGGGGAAGAGGAGCTGGAATATGAAGGGTACTGGGCCGGGGGGAAGAGAAGGATAGCTCTGTGGGAGACCTGTCAGGAAAAGTAGGTACTGACTTCTGTGTAAGGTTAGTCGGCCGGTGGGAAGAAGCTAAGATGTCAGGGTGCACATCGGGAAAGGCGGGAGAAGGTGAACAAGTGGATAAGGAGGGAAATGACTTCTGTTTTGTGTCGAGAGAATCAATTTTGTCAAACAAACCCGCTTGTTTCCAAAAGATTTCATCGGAGGACTGCATCAGTGGCTCCGTCAGTGTATCCATAATGTGAAAACTTATGAAATCGGTAAGTAGGCCCAGGAAAGGGACAAAAGCAAGTGGCAGAGGTAAAAGACACAGACTGGGTGGGAAACTCGAAAGAAGGACTCAAAAAGTCACATGAAAGTGAAAGGTAAAGTGAGGCAAGACTAAAATAGTGAAAAAATAATCGGGGTAGTCGAGTATCAGTATAGGTATACCTGCAAACCAGTGACTCTTGGGGGCAGCGCAAAACCAATCAGTGAACACTGCCAGAAACCGAGTATCTGAAACTGGATCCCACCAGGGGTCGGGCCCATTTGAAGAAACAACCGAAAACTACGTAGGTTAAGCTGTATCAGTAACTTGAATACTTTAAGGCGCAGTCTCCAGTGGCTCAAAAAACATCCGTTAACCGAAACCTATGGGACGTAATCTATGGGTCGTCCAGGGAAGGCAGAAGCAGTGTAGGTTAAGCTGTATCAGTAACTTGAATACTTTAAAGCGCAGTCTCCAGTGGCTCAAAAAAACATTCGTTACCAGAAACCTATGGGACGTAATCTATGTGTCGACCAGGGAAGGCAAAAGTCGAGTAAACTAATCAGGGATGTAGCTGCTATGACAGAGTTGCTGGACGGAGCATGGAGGATGCTCCTGGATTGTCTGGCTCGTTGCCCGCCATTTTCACCTTTCAAAATTTCCAATACCCTTTAACTTGACTTGCAATAGCAATGGACGACTAGACTTAAAGATAAAGAATTACTTGAAATTCAATTTTAGTGGAATTACTATATATAATACTATAATACTATTAATAATATATTAATATTAATAATACATAATTCTAATCCCAAAAATTTGTAATGTTGTACGATTAGGAATCACTTTGTCATAAGATTTCTTAATGAATTTTACAAGAATGATCTAAAATAGAATAGTTCTTTGAAACTTAATCATATTTGGATTCCCTAAACTTTATATTATATTTCTAGAAAGTAGTTCATAACTATTCAAGTAAAATCATTTTTCTCAAACTAGAAGACTATTGCTTAAACATGTTATCCGCGAAGTTTACAGAAAAAGAATACATAAAATTTACTAATACTTCTTACCTATATTGACATAGTAAAATTTATTTATCATTTTGCATTGCTTATGTAATTATAACAACTCGTTATGACACCAACTTACACACAAATCATTAAATTACATGTTGTTATACAATTATAGCAATAATATGCAATTGTAATCTAACAATAAGGATTTTTGAGTATTTGGGTGTAAAAAGTCTAAAACATATGGAGATAGAACTTACAACATTCATTAGATGCTCTTATATTTTTTGTGTTTACATCACATACAGTGAAATTTATAAACATGAAATAGGTGAAATCTCAATATAAATTAAGATATAGTTTGAGTGTAGTCCTAGATCACAAATTACAACATCCCATAAAAATGAAAATCCATTCAATTCACATTTTCACTTATCAATCAGTTTGTAGTCTGGAGGAATCAACAACTAGTTGGGCACATGCTCGCGTTACACGTGGCTGTGTTATCCAACTGCTACGCGGTCCCATACGCAGCACACATTGTAAGTCGGGGGGAATTGAACTCGAAACCTCATGGAACTTCATATCACGGCACTTGCCAATTGAGCTGCCCCCCGGGGGCGTAATAGCAAAGTCTTTGTTAGAATAATGAAGAAACTTTTAGAATACATTGTAAAATTAGAATGTTGTTTTGAGTTTGTTTCATAAGCACCGAGATTTGTGGGTGGTTTGAGATCCACATTGATAGGAGTGTGATCTAATCTGCTATTTGATTATAAATGTAATTGCATTCTCTCAATAATTCAAGAGCTCTGTCTTATGTTTGTGGTTTCTGGTTTTTGCTAAGTTCTAAGTTTTATTTGTCTTATCCTCACTCACTCACATGTACAATGTTTGAATTTTTTTTAAGTGGAGGATTAAAATTAAAAAAAAAAAAAAAAAAAATAGTGTCTACCAAATTTATGATGAATCAAGTTTGAATTTTCCCTCGGAGTGGTGTTATAACTTGAAACTCCTGAAGATAGAACTAGAAACATTTTTTTTCGCTTTAATGTGTAACTTCAAACCCTATGAAGAGAACAATCCTTATTTATTTTAGAATATAATAGTTGGAAATGTAATTTTCAGCTTAAAATTTTTGGTTGTTTTAGAATGTAATAGCTGGAAATGCAATTTTCAACTCTCCTTTCTCTTGTTTAAATTTCCATTCTCAAATCTCTTTGTTGAAGTTGAGTAAATTGAAAATAACATTTTCTTCCCTCTTTTGTTTCTCTTGTTTAAATTTCCATTCTCAAATCTCTTTGTTGAAGTTGAGTAAATTGAAAATAACATTTTCTTCCCTCTTTTGAATATATTTGGAAATTGAATTCATGTCATTTTCTTTTGAGAAAGCTTGACAAGTGCATCTGTAGTTTTGAAGTCCAAACTTGAGGTTGCATTTTCAGCGCTCTTTTATAAAGTATTTTCAGCTCCCGTGACAAAAAAAAATAAAGATAGTGTCCCTCTCATGGTTTTAGATGCAGTTTTTGTTTTTTATTCATTTGAATAAAAATGTGTTTCCAACTTGCTTTTGAATTTTAAATTTGCATTTTCATACTGCTTTTTGGGTTTTTAATTTTGCTTTCATGCTTGCTTTTTTAATCTTGAGATGGTAACTTTCAGCTTTGTTAATTTTTTTTAGTTTTTTTGAATGTGAGTTACATAGAAATAACTTTATGTAATATTAAATATGATGACTAATTTATTTTTCACAAGAAATCATAAAGGAATGCTTCATTTTTATAAATGAGAACTTTTCACTTTTATAAATCATTAAAACACGTTTATTCTTTAAAATACAAGTATGACCTATCCAAACCAAAGAAAACCATTCCATGAAAAACTAATTTTGCAAATTCAATTTGATTTTTGAAAAGGAATTGGAAAATGAGATGTAAATAAACATTAAAATTGTTATTGTATATAATTTTTTTATAATATTAAATCCTTGTAGTATATCTAGGGAGGTAATATGGGGTACCTAGGGAGGTACCCAATGGGAATGTAGTTATGTGTTATTAGTGGAAGTCATTTAATATATGAGAATGTGGTCATTCAATGTAACATGGACTAGGTCCACTATATTAATAAAGGCCCACTATGGTATTTGGATGTAATAAATGTGAGAAGACTCTCTAGAAGGTTCCTCGGAGATAGAGAGAGTCATATAAAGAAGTGTAAGCAATGTAATAAGGCATAGTGAAGACTATTCTCATTGTAGACCTAACTAGCACAACCACATAATTGTGGATCAACCCCAAAAGGTTGATAAGATGAAAAGAATCCTTAAAAGAATATATTAAATTTTATTATTGATTAAAAAATAAACGGTTAAGCTTCATTTATCTAGTGTTAATATTTTAATTTATGTTAATCACTTACATGGCAATCAGTTAGCTATCAAAGTAATTTTTAAATATGATTAGGTAAATGTAAAAAAGTAAACACATAAACGGATGTCTTTATAATAGCTAGGAAGTTAATGATTGAAATCACAGCCATTTATTTTGTGTGACTACTAAGAATATTTCAGTCATATTTAATCTTGTCTATAGAAAACTTATTAAGCACTAAACCCCTATTAAATCTGTCCATTGTCAAGAGGTGTACGTCTTTCGACGTAATAAAGCAACACTTGCTTTTTACAATGAGAATAGTCTTCACTATGCCTCATTACATTGCTTACACTTCTTTATATAGCTCTATTTATCTCCTAGGAACCTTCTAGAGAGCCTTCTCATATTTATTACATCCAATTACCATAGTGAGTCTTTATTAATATAGTGGATCTAATCCACCTTATATTGAATGACCATATTCTCATATATTAAATGACTTACACTAATAACACATAACTACATTTTATTGGGTACCTCCCTAGGTACCCTATATTACCTCCCTAAGTATACTACAATATTTTTTTATGATTGAAGATTTTCTCATTGTTTAATGTAGTAGGACAATAAATTAAAACATTTTACAATTTTTAATACAGTATTAAAAAAAAATTATGTAAGTAAGAAAATGAAATTACCTTCTTAAAATCAAAAGTTTAAATGCATAGTGTTTTGAGACTTGGGTTGCCAAAACTGGAAACCAACCTAGGCTCACTCAAATAGAAAAAAGAGAGCATCTCCATAAAAGTTGCATAATGTTTATGATTGTTCTAAAGTGATAACAACATATTAATAGAACTATAAACAAAATAGCCAAAATGGAATCTAAAATAGAGACACCTGGACACATTATGAGCCTTGAGGAGAGCATGGATCAACGTACGGGTAAACCACTTGGCACGACAACAACAAAATGGGTATGTCTATATGAATTTTATTAAGAGGTTCCATTTCACAATCTTGCTAGAGATTCATCGGTTGAGAGCGAAGAGCTAGGAGCATGGAAACCTTCTTGTCTAACTGATCCATTTTAAAATTTAGATCTACAATTTCACTTCTAACTTCAAAAATGAGATTTGAAAGAGCATACGCCCGTTGGGATTCCCTCGAACAGTACAATTTCACTTCTAACTTCAAAAATGAGATTTAAAAGAGCATCTGTTCATTGGGAGCCCCCCGAACAGAGCATGGGAATGGTCTTCCACCTAAGAAGAAGTCAGAGGCAGAGAGGGAGGACACCCATGCTCCATGTTCTTGTGATTTGTAAAGTAATTTGGGTTTTTTTCCTGGGTCATGTGACTCATTAACCGGTAGGTTGTTGAGTTTGTCAAGGAGGATTGCCTCACCTGAAACCAGAGTAGCATATACCTCCCACTCAATTTTGCACCCCCAAGAAAAAGAGTCCTCCAAGGCATGCCGAGATTTGTTCTTCTCTTCCTGGATACCCATTCTCTCCTACAAGTCTACAATCAGATGAGGCGTGGAGCTCCCTTCCCGACCCAAATCTTCAATTGAACTCTCTTGATTAACCTACTGAATAGCTCGTCACCAGGATGAACCCCTTCCTCTGTGCGCTTGTCCTCTTTCCCATATTCAAGGCATTGGACGAGGGAGAATGCAGAGAAGGTTGGGAAAGGAGGACTCAAATCTTACCACAAACATCTAGCATAAGCATGGAACATTTTGTTCCTCATTCGACACTACTATAAGAAACATTCCACCGCGTACATCCATCACTTTTCGAGAACAAGAGAGCCTTATGTTGATTTTTATATAAGCAAGGTTAAGCATGAAGTTCATTCCATTTTATCATTTAACGTAACCATAACCCATAATGTTGCAGCAACCAAGATCACAAGAAGAAACATTGTGCACAAGAACACAAGAAGTGTTGTGGGAAACCCTTCTCAACAAGGGAAGAAAACCCAACCAAATCTTATGCTATATTATTCAAGAGAAAGACCTTCACCACCAAGAAACCTAGCACACAAGAGGGTGCTCAAACCCTAGAAGACTAGCGCCCAAGAGAGGTGTGCACTTTTCCCAAGAACGTGTACTTGCTGAAATTTCCAAACTCACACAAAATATATGATTCCTCAATGGGGAATTTACCTTATACTAGACTGAACCTGTCAACAAAAGTGTCTATTGGAAGAACAGGGTCGACCTCTCTATCTTATAATATAATTAATATTAACCAGATTAATTATCTTTTATATTAATTACCAGTCACATTAAGGTGGGGAAGACCTATACCCTTTACATTACAATTAGGGTTACAGGTAGGTTTGACTCTTGAACAATATAGCAAGGGATCTTATACACCCACTAGTGCTCATCCACTAGGGGCACATCCATAGGGATGTCCATATCTATGGCTCACTGCATTACACAGAAGAACCACTTCTTTACTAGTGCTTAGACACTAGGATCACGTTCACCTGTGCTTGTCCACAGGCACCTCCACTCAACAGATATTCTTTCCCATTGCATTACATAGGAGAGTCATATGGAGTTTCTCATCAACTCTCTGCTCAGAGGAGTCTAATACATCATCTTCATTTATGTTCTCATGACGATGCACCCAACACTTTGTGATTTCACACGTTCACCTTGTGCTCAGCCACGGGCAAGCCCAACTCTATAGGTCTTCTTTCTCACAACATTACACAAGAGAATCATCTAGATTTCTTCTCAACTCTCTGTAAGGAGGAGGCCATCTCTAGGTTCCAACTCTGTCTCAGATAGGAACCACACTCCCATATCAAGGGCTCTCTCTTAGGTCAACTTAATCAGTCTATGTCCTAGAGAATGTATCACGCAACTGTAATCATCAACACTCCCTCTTAGCTAGGGAGGTATTCTCCATCATGCCAAGTCTCACATGGATGTACTTTGAACTTTGTCTTGGTTGTAGTCATCAACACTCCCTCTCAACTAGGGAGGTATCCTTCACCAAGCTAATTTGGTGAAGATATCTGTAATTTGCTTGTGTGTAGGAAGGTACTGCATGTGTACTATTTTCCTATGCATCATGTCTTTGATATAAGTATATTTGATCTCAATGTGTTTCGATCTATCATGAAACACTCGGTTCTCAAATAGCTTTACACACAGCTCTAGTTATCATCCTAGGATCCATCTCATGAACAAGTGAATATGTCAGAAGCTTGTGAAGCCACATTGCTTCGCACACTCAATGTTATACAATATGTTTATGTGGTACTCAAGGCCACAGAGTTTTGTTTCATGTTGCATCACGAAACCATGGAAAGCTTCATGGTAAAACAACAACCGGATGTGCTCTTCAGGTCCATTGTACTTTTTGTCCATTTTGCATATCCCTACAAACTCAAGTTTTCACTGGAGGCATATCTCAGGTCATATCTAATTGTTCCTCATAGATATCTCAATACATGTTTCCCTGATGTCCAGTGAGTCTGTCTCGGTTGACACATGGATTGACTAAGTACATTCACTGCATAACATGAATCGGGTCTAGTGTTAACCAGATACATCAGTGATCCAATCAGTTGTGGATCAATATCGTCTGAATCATTATCATTCATTTTCTTCAAGTCCATCACCATGGATTTGCATTTGGTCATACTGAACTTCTTTAATATTCCCACTGCTTATTTTCCTTGACTCGGGAAAATTTCATCGATCCTCTGTCATACTTCTTGTCCCAAGAAGTAGTGCATCATACTCAGATCCTTAATCTCGAAATCAAAATTCAAAGCTTACTTGTATCCAAAAACAAGGATTTTTGAATGAGTCACCAAAATCAGGCTCTTGCTACCAACACTGTAATAATATAGGTTTGGATCTGTTATCGCGCAGTTTGTATTTTTGGTCAAATGGCTAAAGGACAAGGGTCAAACTGGCATAACAGGAACCTCCCCACCCAATGTCACCTCAATGGGGGGCTCTTTTTGTTTAGGGAGGTTAGCCCAGGGGAGACGTCCCTGGTAACTTGGGGTTTGAAGAGGCAAAGAATATAAGGTCAAGGGTTTAAGATTTTTCCTCCTCTTAGGTTACCACCAGTATCAGATATTCTGGCTAATCAACCAATAAAGAAGTGAATTCCCTGTTGGGAACACCTGCCCGGAACAAGACAATAACAACACAATATATATGTATTTGCAGGTTATAATTCAAAGGGTTAGTACTTCTTGACTATCTGATTTCATTTAATAAGCAATATAATAGACAAAGAGGTCAACGTTTTGTTAAATAGCCTATGCAAAACACCAATTCATCAATGCCTACAATAATGACCAAGCCAATAGTATTTTCTATCAACAAAAGCTCAATAAATGCTTGACGTCATCATTAATTGCTGAGTTAGAAGGTTTGTTGCGTCAGGTATGACGTCAGCCCTAGTTAGTGGCGTTAGGGTTAGTTAGGGTTTTAGAATTTGAAAGTTTTGAAAGATAATTTTACACACTACAAGCTCAACGTTGGAAAGAATATCAATGCCTTAGGGTAAATGGAGTCAAAGTAAGGGAAAAAGATCTCAGGAGGACTTAAACTTAGAGACTAGAGAGTAGGGTTCCAAGGTGCTGCAATGGCAGGGCCCTAGAATCAAAACCCTAAGGAAAGGAGGCTCATTCCGGTGTTGCTCAAGCAATGCCTCATGCTCCTTCCTCTTTCTCTAAACACACTTGGAAAAACGGCTAGCTTTAAGGTACAAATCTAAGGGAGAAAAGTGTTGCGGGAGCAAGGTTTTTCAAACCCTAGAAGGTTAAAACCCTAGGTGTAGATTTAACTAGGCCTAGGATGTCTCCTCTCTTCAACCTATAACTTAATGCTAACTCGGAAAAAGGGAGATAAGTGTAGCAACAGCTAGGCTATATCTTCCTTTATCAATGGCTAAAATGATTTCTCAAGCATGGGGACATATAGCAATGACCTACTAGTGTGCTTGCTACCTAGGGTTTCAAGATTCGGCAATATAATAGAAATATAATAGAAAATGTAAGAAATTAAGCCTACAACCATTCACTTAAGAAGTTTTGCATGAAAAATTCACTTACATATCATGAAGAATGCATAATCAAACCCTAGTTGTAAACCATCCATGAGAGAAACACCATAAATGCCAAGAGAAATCCTCCAAGAAGAGTTGCGCCTCACTTCCAACACCAAAAATACCAAGCACAAGACTAAAAGATAGTCTCTCACAAGAGAGTGAGTTATGTTATGTCTAAAATGAGGAAAAACGTCCTCTATTTATACCAATCCATGACCTTTCAATTTAAAAATAGGTCATTAAAACAGCCGACAAGGCTGACTACAAAATTTACATTGTTTTAACATTAATTGCTAGAAAAATGATATAATATGAGCAAAAAGTGGGACGCCAAGCCCTTCTGAGGGAGACGTTGGCCCTTTTGGGGCAAATACAACATCCAGAAGCTAGATGTTGGTCTTTCTAGGGCTCCTCCAAACTACCACACGTGCCAAATAACCTCAGCACACTGCCACACGCTCCAGATAACGTCCAGCTCTCATAGGTGATGTCCTGTCCATCAAAGGCAAACGTTCCATCTGCAGTGAGTGATTCCCCCTAGGCCGGGCTCTGCCAAAGTGTCCTAGGTGGAACATCCTTCTTTCTTTCTATGCAAAAGCTCATCACAACATTGTCTTGTCTCTGCCATCCCAGCAACCATCTGATGGGCTCTTCAGCCCCATGGACGTCTGAGCTAATCATATCCTCATGTGTACCGATCCACTGGTACCTGTCTGTTGGGTATGGTCCTGCACATCAAAAACTTCACCCTCCATGGGCTCATTAGACCTCGAGATCATAGCAATGTCAATCATATTTCATCATTAAATTTATCAAATACATGCATAAAACCCCTAGCATATCATCTAATAGCTCAAAGACATTACACTAATCTACTATACAAAGTTAAAGAAATAGACAAAACAACCTATTGGGCTAGTATCCATAAGAAGAAGAAAGTTTCCACAGAAGATTATTCAAGCCATGTTCATGAAGTGATATGGTCTAAGGATGTCCGGTCATAGTGAAGACCAGGGGTAGGTATTGTCCGTGGGTGTCTTTGTAGGAGGTGAGTTGTACCCGTCATGGATGCATTTTTTCCAAGACCCTTTATTGCCTTTATTCTTTATTTATTGCTTTTTCTTTATTTTTTACTTCAAGGTCTGACCAGAGGACACTGCCTTGGCGTGGTGACCAGAGCTGACAGTGTTACCCACTAGTATTTTCGCAGAAATGATAAGGCTGGCTCGTGATGAGACCTCCTTTCCCTTGGCCATGCAACCAAGGATCATTGCCCTGGCGTGGTGACCAGATAATGGCAATGTCATACTACTAGATACCTATGAACATAATGGGTCAGCTTGTAATGAGACCTCCCATCCTCTTGCTTAGGTCTTGTTTTATTATTTTTCTTCGGGTCCCTTTTGTTTCTTATCGAGAGGCCTTTTATTGCCTTCTCGGGGATCCCTGGGCAAAGCATCTCTAGGTTTTATTTCCTATGGC